>CAJNIZ010039824.1:202-25268 GCA_905231905.1 Symbiodinium pilosum | reverse complement strand
CTACTACTACTACTATTATTATTAAAATACTATTACTATGATTGCTATTATGATTATTATTCCTCGGAGGGACCTAGCTCCTTCCCGCGACGCTCCTCAGAGTCAGCATCGGCTTTGGCTGCTGCGCCGCCCCCGCCGCCCCCGCAGCGCGGCTAAGGAGTTTATGTCTGGGTTTGTCTGGAAGTCCATTGGAGAAATCATTGGGGTTTAGGGTTTAGGGTAGAGATCCTGTTGGTCTATATTAGTCCATATAAGGTCAGCTGTAGGAGAAGTGTTTTTCCATGATGGCCATTTTGGGAGCAGAAATGTTGATCAACCACCATGCTGTTTTCTCTGAAGAACGGGGGTTGGGGTCCCTACAGTGTGGGGTCACTACGTACAGAAAGCTTATACAGGTAATGTTTGAGAAGTTCTCATTTGATTCACCAGATCGGCGTGAATGTGAATGGGGCATGGCGCTTGTTTGGATTCCCATTTTTGGATAGCACGGGACTTGCTGTTGGCTTGCCAGGATAATGCTAATTTGGAAACCGCCCACGATTTCTGATACCATTGCTTCGCAACCCGTATCGAAAGCATGCATTGTCCGCGTTTCTGCAAGTCATGTGTCTGCGAGTTAAGGGGATCACAACAAGATGAGAAGGGATACGCATGCAGCAGGGTTTCGAGCTTCTCTACTTGTAGAGACATATGTATATATATATGAATACATATGCACAATCATAGAGAAGGTGTAGAGCCTAGAGTTCCTCTACATCTTTGGTTGTGCGTGGGTGTGTGCACCGGGTCACAAAGCAAGAGTATGAGATGTGATGCACATGCAGCGTTGGCAGCAACCAGGATTTTGTATGCTTTGTAGGTACCAGTTTGGGGATGAGAGACAGGACGTGGATGGCATCTTCAAGGCAGACTCTACAGGATCGAGTGGCTGCCAAACTGTCAAGTACTAAGTTCCCTGAACCTTAAATCGCACATCCTAAGCCTAACCTACACCCACCGAAACCTACTTTAAAGTGGGTAACTCTTAAAAACCGGGTTTTCCACAAGAAAACCTGGTTTTCGGATGGTAGGAAAAACCCGCTTTTGCACGACGGTTTTTAACGGGTTTTGTACGGGTTTTTATGGGTTTCGTACTGTTTTTTTTTTTGTTTTGTTTTTTAATGGGTTTCAGGCGGGCAATAAATTTGAAAACCCGGTTTCAAGTCCGGAAACCAGGTTTTTTGAACAAAACGCCTAAAAACCCGGCTCCTTGGGAATTACCTGCTTTAAAACAGGTTCTGGAAGCTCCAGGTAAGCCCTACACTCACTGCAGTCCAAGGCTTCGCGATGCTCGGCCCCAGCGCCATGGAGCCCCAGGGCCCTTGGCTCCCCTGCTGCAGAGGGAGGAAAGTAGTGAGAACGGAAGTGGTTTTGGTGAACCGAGTCTCAAAGAATGAGGCTGAGAGTAGAAAGATCACTTGGATTCCGGGCTAGTACGGTCAGAAGTAGTCCCTATAGCCAGGAGGACAATCACTTCAGCCCAGGAGTCGGAGCGGGAGTAAAGGGGAATAGCAGTAGTCATCTTCGTCTGTAGTGCAGTCAGTAGCGGCAGCAGCAGCAGGAGGAGTAAGAGAAGTAAATTGGTAAGTAGTGACAATGGTGGTAATGAGCAAAAGCGTGCGAGCACAAACGCAACAAGTGGGATGGTTAATAGCCCGAATTCCTTTACCCAGCCGGTTGTATACACTAAAGTCCCTGAAGGTCGCGCAGGCGGCGTGCTCCGACCGGCGAGAGGAGCCCCGCTGCTTGCTTGCATTGTCAACAATCCCCTAACCTGGAGTCCGCGCCTCTAAAGGGGGTGAAGTTTGAGAGACTGTGCTTACAGGTGAAGAGGAGGGCCGCCGCCGCGATACAACAGGGCCTGAAAATCCATCTGACTTAGTCTTTGTTGCGGGTTTACTGTTGCAATGGTTTGGCGGCTTGGCTCTGGGCATGTGTATGTGGACGTTAGCACCTGGGCGGTGCCTGAAAAACCGTCCAAGTACACCAAGACGAGGCAGTGCAGCTCAAAGATCCAGAGGCGCATCATTTACCCTCCATACTTAAGGCAATTCAGGATGCTAAGGTTGCTGCTGTTGTTGTATGCTCGTGTCTTTTTTAACTGGCCAACAAAGTCCAAAGCATGTTGAGAGCCAAGGAACCTCCTTCGGGCCCTCCTTGCGGGTGCCAAGTTTGGAGAGGAGGTTGGCACGGTGAGGGGTGACGGACATGTTAAGTCAGGGAGTGCATGCTGGGTATATGGGCTTCTCAAATGGGATGCTTCTGAGAAGCCACATATGATCGAGTTGTGTTCAAGACTGCAATCACTCAAGAAGGTTTCCTGAGAAAAGCTCACCGCACTTTGCCCTTTCCCCTGCTGAAATCCCATGTCCTCAGCTTCAGAAAAACACCATCAGATTGGAGGCCTTGTGTTGGGCAGTTGATTGTGTGTCCGCTTTAGGCGCAAGATTCTGCAAGTTTGTGAGGGCTTGTGGATTGGGGTTTAGGCAGCATTTTCAGGGTCTTGGGTGATGGTTTGTTATCGGTTGGGAGTTCCAGTTTCGAAGCTCAGCTTTGCAACTTGAATCATCTGGGTGTTCCTCCATGTTGGGCTGGAAAATCTTGCCTTCTTCTGGTTTAGGTCGAATTTTCGGGTCTTGAGTCTTTAGCGTTCCTGAGCTCTACATGGCCCCTACTACATGGCTAGACTTGAGACAGCTGCTGCTGCTACTGCTACTGCTACTGCTACTGCTACTACTGCTACTGCTGCTACTACTACTATCACTGCTACTGCTACTCCTCCTCCTCCTCGTCCTGCAGCACTAGTGCGACTGTTACCGCTGGGTATTTTTGCTCTTCATGGCGTGAACTTCTGCAGGGAGCCCTCCGAGCCTCCGACCTTCCTCCAGTCCCCATCGGCAACGCCACGCAGCGCGAGAGGTGAAAGGACCCAGCAAGCCCCGCTTTTTTGTCCGAGAGCTTCTCTTGGGGTTCTCAGCGTTGTGGGTCGTCGCTGCGAGGATCCCTAGATAGTTATGAAAGACATGCAATGTTCTAGACACAGGCGCTGCGTTGTAAAGAAGGGGAGGGCAAAGAAAACAACCGCAGCGAGGAACATAGCAAGAGCCACTACGATAACTATTGAAATGATACGTTGGTATCGTTAGTAAGTTAGTTAGCACTGAAATTTGAAGCCTCCTTATCAGCACACGGGTAGGATAGACTTACTGCCGCACGTTTTCCAAGGCAGCATTACTGACAACTTCTGGGAGTGGCCCAAAGGAGCGGGGCTTAAGCACCTTGAGACACCTAGAGCTCCCTTGGGCATGAAGGTTTAGGGGGTTCAGTGGTTCTATGATCCGTAGGAATGGGGCTTCTGGGATCCAAGCTGCAAACAGTACTACACCCGCACCTCCCCTAACGTATATAGAAGCTCGTAAAGGGTTGTCAAGATTGCAATCCCATTCAGAAGTTGGGAAGTTGGCACCTAATCACGTGGATCTCCATGTTGGGTTCAGGAGAGGCATGCCACAAAGCCATTCTGAAATTTTCAGCCCACACATCAGGTGCACATGCCTCAGCTGCGGCGGCAGCAGAGGTGGGTTGACTGAGTTGTCCCCCTTAAGCAGATAGAATATGGGGTATATAGGGATCTTATTAGAATATGCCCAAAGCCATAGTCTATCTACTTAAGGGGGACTATAACTGTTCACTCTTCGGGATGATTCCATGGTCTCCCCATTGTGTATACCCCTCTTGGGCCCCTAAAGGCATGCCCATTCTGAAAATTCTCAACCCAAAGGTTGTCCCAGATGTTCAATGTAGCATTGTAAAGAGTTGGCAGTTCATATGGAGGGGCCTTTTCGCAGGATTGGATATTGAACCTTCTGCCTCCCCAGATGGCTTCGTGCCGTGCGTTGGATACTCCCCTACTTCTTCCACTCACCATCTTGTAGGAGGCCCTGGTCTCCGATGAAATCAGGGATGCCTACATGTCAGCTCAGCAGGTCTGGGTCACCGTCAGCAATGACACTCGTCATTCTCGCTCCTATGTGATTTCCTTCTTAAGTGCTACGGAAGCAAAAGTATTAACCAAGAATGATAGGATGCCATCTAGGGACATCCTGACTCGATTTCGTCCCGATGTACTAAGCACGTCTCCGGCTAGCGGTTGTTGGAGTTTTTAGGAGATATGCTGACCACGCATCAAGTAGCACCTGTATATTGAGAGTTCAATGTAAGTATGTGTCCCTTGTGGATCGCTGATGTATACCATAGTTCCTCTGAACCGTCTAGAGCTCCTAGGTTTTGAAGCGCTTTCTTCTTCCCAGGATTGGCATCCTAAGCTTCGCGAAGGACAATGCCAAATGAGCTACCCTCTCTCTTGCCCTGGGCCTATAGATGCCATGTAAGACAAGCGCCCTTTCTCAGCCGCGCGAAACCCCTGACAATGCTTCTGAATGCATCACTGGATGCTGGAAGGAACCCCCACTCAACAAAAGACAACGTAGGAATTCCCATGATACGCCCCCACTCAACAAAACACAATACAAGAATTTCTCATGATATTCCGCTTAAAAGGGACCGTTCATGATCCCCATGATTCCATATCCTCTAGGGGTCCTCAAGATGCCCCCATGCTACGAAACCCGCTCTGTACTCTAAACCCTGTAGAATCCCCAAGATACCCTAAAGGTCCAAGTACCCAAGGATCAAACTCTTACCCCAAAACTGTACTACAATGACGATTACACAGATCCAAAGTACCTAAGAATTTGGGTACTTGGACCCTAAACCCTAAACCTTCTATACCCTTGTATATCCCGATATATCCCCTTTAAAGGGGACTTAAGTATCGGGTACTTAGACCCGTAGGGTGACATGTCCAAGGCCGCCCGTAGCGCTGCCAAAGAGGCCCGAGCCGCACAGCTCCTCGCCATGAGAACTGGGATTCTAGAAATAAAGCGCACCGGGGGGTTGGGGTCATAAAGGGTTTAGGGATATTGGGATTTTAGGGTTCTATAGGGTTTAGGGATATTGGGATTTTAGGGTTCTATAGGGTTTAGGGATATTGGGATTTTGGGGTTCTATAGGGTTTAGGGATATTGGGATTATGGGGTTCTATAGGGTTTGGGGTTTCCACGTCTTAGGGTTCGTTCAATTAAAGGAAGTTGTAGGCGATATGTGGGGTTGTACAGGAATGTATTGTGGAGAGTTTGGGAGGGGTCCAAAACCTGCGGGCCCCGTTTGGGCAGTCCTTACATTAGGGTCTAAATCGGGTTCTCCTTTTTGCGGAAACCATCAAATGCTGGCAGCATCAGAGGGTTTCACAGAGCATGACAAGTTGTGGGCCCCTTCCTGAGCAAATTGTTGGGTTTTGTTGGGGATCTGGAACGGTTTCTCAAATTGTAGGTCTCAGTTTGGAACTTACAGCATCGCATGGTTTTCTGGTCCTGGGATTCATCATGGGTCTTCCTTGAGGGGTTAGCACTGGGCTTAGGATCCAGAATTATTGTCAGGGGTGGAAGGAGGGCACAGATTCCCAGGTAGGAGAGACGTGTCACTTCTGGAAGATTTCGCCAGATTTGACCCTTTTAGTCGTGGCTCGATGATCCTTCTACTGCAGGACACATGCCGGAAAAATGTTGTTTGTCCAATTATTGTGCGGCTTAGCACCTTTGGTCGCGTTGGCGATTAACACTCGCCTGACAGAAGCCTTGAAAACGTGGGCATGAGCATCTGCCTGACAAGCGTTGACCCTCAACCTCCGCCCTCTCCTGTGAAGGTGGGGAAGGCCAAGGATGGCAGAACTTTTCACAAATGAAGAGGCAGAGCCCAAAGGAGAACAAGAGGAGCAAGCTCACGTCATGTACAGACCCTGGAATTCAAAGTGCGCGGAAGGCGAACACAGTTTTCAAAGCAGAAGGCAACCAACAAGTACAAGCAAACAATGACAGGACAAAGCATGCACAGAAGGAAAACAAACGCATAAACTAGTAACACAGTAAAACACTGCCGTGAAGGAAGCAGAACAAAGAACTAGCGACAAAGCTGACCCCTGCTTTGATCCGCTTTCGTGTGAACCCTAAATCCTCAACGTTGGACATCCCTATTTTCACCGTGCTGCTGCCCAGGCGCGAAGTGCAGCGTACGACTCCAAGCCGATGGGCACATCGGCCGTCGTCTGCCCAGGCCTTCTTGTCAGGAAAATCGTTTTGGTTTTCAGTGGATTTACGCTCTAGAATTCGAAGTTTAAGGCTAGAGTTTAGGAGTTGGGATTTGCGACTCAAGCTTTCAGCTTCGGCCCGCTTGTTTGTTTTCTTCCCTTCATAGTTTAGATCCCTGGTTGCTCCCTAATTTAGAAACTAGTGCTATCCAGTATACAGTTTCTGCGTTTTAGCATCACCTGTGACTCCACATGGTTCTACATCTCAGGCACGAGGGTCTGTTCTTTAGATAAAATTTGCAAAGCATAGATTCTTGGACAATCAGATGTGGTCAGCTGCCCTGAAGGCTTAGTCTGATCCTAAGCCCAAAGAATGCCTACCCCAGAGGGTCCACATATATAACTATTAGGGAATTAGGCCCCAAAATTCCATACTATAGAAGGAATTATGGGTCCCAATTCCCTAATGGTTGTATATGTGGACCCTCTGGGTTTTACTTGGGCTGGAGAAACAAACTAGACTTTACCTGGCCCTGGATGTTTCCCCTTGTCAGATTTTCCCCGGAGGCAACTAAAGATCTCAAAGCAGGCAGGGGTCCAGGCAGCACTTCGACTTGACAATTTCTGAACATTAGCATGTTTGTTGCTGCCAATTGTTTCATCACTCCCTCTGTGATTATTTGTGCTGAAGTCTTTTTCCATCATTTTCCGGTACCATGAGGGTCCAAGTACCCAAGTATTGGGGCTTTAGGTACCCTAAAGCATTTTGATTGAGGTACGTGGACCCTTAGTCTAAGGCTGAAACCATGGGCCCCGAGTATGGGCCATTGAGATGGGGAGATCCCACCTAGTACATTTACCGTACATGTACCCTTACGGGTCCCTAGAATCCCCTCTAAAAGGCCTAAACGCCCAAATTGGGGGCCCATACTACTATAATCCTAAACCCTAAACCCTAAATAGTAGTTTCCATTTTCTTTTCCATTATTACAATATAACCCCGATATAACCTTATAACCTTAGACTTGGGGTGAGTGCTAGTAGCTAGAAGCATCGCAACGGACAGGAGCCGGTTGCAGCCTGCTCCGGCCGTCCTTCAGGAGGTCTGCCTTGGTGCTTGCTTAGGCTTCAGTTTAGGTTTTGGGCCTTAGGCTTTAGGTTTTAGGGTTTAGGTTTTTAGGGTTTAGGGTTTATGATTAGCCTTAGACCTTTTTGGCTTTCCAGTGGGAGGGCTTATAGGGTTTGATTGCTCAGCCTTGGGACATGGGTTTTTGGAAGCCTCTGCAAGCAGCAGTGGGCCGGACTTCTGGATTAGGTTATGGCAATTACTGTAAACTTGTTTGACAGCTTTGAGAGTTCAAGCTTACCTGCGGGCTCAGACTTTTCGCACGCAAAGAGTCGTCATCAAGTCCTGAGCAGGGCTGCCAGCAATAATAATTCGCAGTTATAGGAAAAGCCTAAGCCTCCCTGTTTGCAGGTACCTCGCTGCCTCCTTAGGATGTAGGATTTGAGGCCTTAGGTTTTCCATTAGATTTAGGATTCAGCGCAGCGGATTGAGGGCTTAGCGTGCAAGATTAAGGATCGACCCCGAACCATGCCCCGAAAAGGAAACCCACTTGTCATGGGACGTGCCCAATCAAGGCTGGTGCTATCGCTAAAGTCGCCCAGGGACGCTTTGCTTAGTGAGGCGTCTGGTACCGAAATACAATACCAAACGTGTGAACCGGCAAGTTTACGTGTGGTTGGGGCGCCCACATACGTGGATGATGCTTCGCTATGCGACTCTTCCGGTACTAGTAGCGCAACAGGTTGCAAATTCTACCAAGCAGCTTGCCGCTTAAAGTCATTGGCGAAAATTTTGTGTTCTCGAGCCGTGAAGGGCATGGGACGTACGCTCAGAGCCGTTAAGGGTGCCCCATCCATTGTGCAGGTATTGGTTATAAGTTCTGCGCGGGGATGCGCCATCTGAGCGGGTGTTTACATACTCCACTGACACGGAAGTTCATCAGTAAATCATCGGCTCATAAGTGGCCAAGGAGTGCCACAACACACATCCCACGCGGTGGTCTTCAGGATACATTAGTTATTAAGTATAGACCCGATAAGCCTTAATGATTTAGACCCCTCGTTATTCAGGCAGAAGTCGGTCCCGCCTTGATCTCCGCGCTCGCTCGATGCCGGAGAGGTCAACCTTGCTTCAGAATTTTCTGCCCTTTCTGAGGATATAGTTGCAGTGGTTAACTGTTGGGGGTTTCAAGAATTTTGAACAGATCATGAGAGTATGGGGGTGGTGATTTGGAGTTGCGGGCATGCAAGGTTTAGAGGTCACAGTTTAGGCTTCAGCTAGCAGGCCTTGAGGCTTTGGGCTCAGGCTGTGCAGCAGGGCTCCAGTTGTACGAACAACAAGCTAGTATTCCTGGAAAGGACAGAAGTTGAGATTTTGTAAAAAAGAAGTCGTAGCACTGGTAAAGTGGTCAGAATACGAAATCGAGCCAATCGCGGCTTGAACGTGCGACTAGTAGAGCTTCGCATTGTGATGTTCTCCATTTAATAAATAGAGTTGTAAGTTGTGCCTCATATGAGGCAGACAGTGACTGTGTAGTCCTGATGAATGTCGTGCGTTAGAATAGGACCGCATTTGGCTGGTGGACTCTTTTCTTTAGCATTGTTGAAGGCTGTGTTTTTGCGTGAAGCAGGGACTTAGGGTGACCCAGATGTGCAGAAGCGCAGGGGTTTGAGTACCAGAAGACACCATGCATTCAACGAACCCCTGAGATGTGGCGGGCATTCCCGTGCTGCCCAACGTGTCCCGCTGAGTTTGCAGCTGCTCCCTCTATACCTGCAAACTTGGTAGGTCACCCTCTTCCTACGCAACGAGCGCCAGTGGTAACGTCAGACACAAGGAGGGGAGCATAAAGGGAGAAGAGGAGGGTATATTTTTCAATGATTACCGCGCTAAGTCCCTTACCATCTGATCTTTTTGTGGTAGTCCCTAGCCACATGCCATCTGTGGTTTTTTATGGCAGCATATTTGCTGACGGGGGGTGGGGCGCTTTAGAGCTGTACAGATGGTAGCACCAAGGCAGGTGCGGGTTGCTGTCAAGGGCGTTTCCCGAAGAACATATTTTGATCTGGCGGTCGTCTGAAGTGTTGTGTGGCGCAATACCCCGGGAATTGCTCATGGCGTACACGACGTTCACAAGCTTCAGAAGTTTAACAACCTGATTCAAAGAACTATGCCTCGTCCCAGCTAGACTCCAAGCCTCAACCCTCAGCCGTGTCACATCCCATCTAAGAGCCCTCTTACTGTAGCCAGCAGCAAAAAGGTTGTACAACTCATTTCGGCGGCTGCTGTTTCATCAGAATATTCATGAGCTGGATGTAGATATAGAGCTTGCTGTCCTCTTGACATAGGACAACTTCTTGCCATCGGACTATTACTTGCTCATCTGTGACCGCCTGTACATACTCTCAAACTTCGAGACGAACAGTTATCGCTGAAAGCATTGCCCAAGTGTTCTATTGTTAAGGTTTTGTGCTTGCAAGATTTTGGGGGTTGATTTATGCAGAGCCCTTCTTGTAGATGGCTGCTGCAAGTTTTGTCCGAGAGTCGCGCAGTAGCTATCGCCTAACCAGTAGACCAGGCTTAACTTATGCCCTACACCTTACAAATGGGGTCCAAACTTGAAATCAGGTCATCCGCTCAGCCTAGCCGTCAACCCTCAATCCTGAAACTTGCAAGCCTCCAGGTCCAAGGTCTGCAAATTCAACTCCCAAAGCAACACGTGCAATTCATGATACCCTTCGTACGTTCGCGCAGTGACGCCTGCAATCTGCGTTCTGCTTTCGGCCAGAGTACCTTACAGTCATACAGCCTGAAAAAGCGGATGCTAGGTGGAGGTTCATGGGTATTCTTTAACTCGGTCAGAATCAGGATTCCTGATTATACCCCATATGCAACTGAGGGGACCTGAAATGTGCATATCCACCACAAAACTTTCAAGTGGATCCCCAGCTTTGGAGGCTGAAGGAGAATCTATCCAAGTTTTGGGACTGAGCGCGGGTTTAGGGTTTAGGGCGCCTCAAGATGTGTGGATGCTGGACCCTTGAAAATTTGTACCACTTCTGGCAAGATTTGATCACCTGCTTTCACAGACTAAACCCAAAACTTTGAACCCTAAAAGCTACAACCCAAACTCTACACCCTCAGCCAGCCCTAAGTACACCCAAAACATGTGCCAGAGGTGCCTGATCTAGCGGGACACGAAGCTGCCTTGCGAGCAGCTGCGTAAGGATCCGAGTGGCAATTCTTTAGTTTGGTGAACACAGAGTTTAAGGGGCGGTGTAGGGTTCAGGGTTTGGGCTTTAATTAGGGGTAGGGAAGGGTGTAGACTTTGTATACTGGGGCCTGGTGATGAGTTCAAGTCCGGGATCTAGCAAATTTAATAGGAAATTTAATAGGGTATAGGGTATGCGAAGGGAGCCGCTTTAAGGCACATCTATGTAAAGGTCAGCAGGGAACAGCAGATCCCGAGACAACCAGCCAGATTCAGTTGTAGAGTTCATGGCATCAGGTCTTGAATGTTGCTGTCAGGGCTTCAGGGAGCAGAGGGATCGGGATATCAAGTCGAGGGTTTCTCAAAGGTTTGGGTCCCGGTGGTGAGTCCTTCTGCTAGGACACCTACAGTAATGTTTGTGGATCAATATTAGATGCACATGAGCCCCAGCTAAGGTCCCGGAGTCCCTCCGCCTTGAGCTCAGTTGAGACTTTTGCATAGTAGGAAAGCACTGGCCACAGATACAGAGCCTGGAGCCTACGTTGCGTTGCCGGAGGCCAGGCGGGGCCAGAAAGTTCCAGTAAGGCCCGGTCGAAATTGCCACTTTGGGGTATATCGGCGTCTATGACATGCTTGATTGGGTCTGCCTGGGACCTCGCCACACCATCGTTAGTGGTTGGTGAGGACGCAGCGCGCAGAGTTTGAGATGACTCTGAATTTGATGCTAAGCGTTCATGCATGGCGTTGCAGTTCTTATTTTGACAGAAGGCGATTGACAACTGAGTTTAGAACCAACTGCAAGGCTATGTGTGATTTTCTGGTTGTCAAGATGCCGTACCGGTAACGTCCTGTTCTTCCTTGCCGCGTGCGCCTATGGATCATGCAAAGCATTGCAAATTGTTTGAAGAGAAAGTGACAGCCTGCAGTAGCATCGCCCGACCGTGCATCTACAGACCAACTATTGCCTACAAGCTGCAGACCTCATCCCACAGCGCTCTTCTTCTTTCAGTGTAGCAAGCTGAACAATCAATCAAGAGCAGAATCCCATTGCTGTTCTTGCATGGTTTTTGGACATGTAGGATACAGCAAAGACAGAAAGCCGCACAACATGATGTTGTGCAGCATCGTGTCCTGTCCCTACGAAAACTGGGGTTTTGCCGTTGTCTACGTCTGTGCTGTGGATCCTGGTGAGGGCACATGTAGACCCCAATTTACTCTTTCAGGCGTCCGTGAGCGTTTGAGAGGCTTGTGCGTTTTCAGCTACAGAAGCAAGACTTCACACTCATTCCCACAGAATGTGAGGGTGCTGGTTCCATCCCTCAGCTGGAGTAAGGTCAGACGAGCAGAACGTTTGCAGCTGCCTCGGTTTCTCGTGCAACCTTGAGCAGTCAAATTAGTGGAAAGTTGTCTCAGCAGTGTAGTTTGTGCGCTCAACTAGCGTTTGTCATAGAAGAGTCGCACTTTCCAGTCGAATAGAACCGAGCCGATGAACAAAGGAACCAAGCATCCCCCCCTCGAGAATGATCGACCGAGAACACTGGAGCCAAGATCAGCCAGAAGGGTTGTGAACTGCCTTCCAACATTTTGCAAAGTCCAAGCTGCAATAAAAACTTACAGGCCAATCCAACCCAAGCCAAGAAGGGCATCCACCAAGATTGTGGTCTGTAGTCCTTTTGCACTCTACGTTGCATCGCCAGATGTATGCAGGCATTTCCCACTGGACCAAATCTTCCTTGCCGACCTCAAAGTACCCTCCGGCTAAACAGAATCTCGTGTGTAAGTGGATGCACAACCCCACTAGAATCTTCATGACCAGCCTAGCAGCTAGCATGAGACTCGTATCCTCATGAGATCGGCGTGACCTGGGAAGCAGATTACAACAGAAGAACTTGCGTTTCAATGTTTTCCGAAGGATGAGCCCGCCTAATTTTAAAGCATCACGGGCATGAATGTGGCCAGCGTGCTTGTCCTACCAATTGTCCCATTCAATTTTGTAAGCTGTCAGACTGGCTTTGCGAGTAGACCCGATCAATGGCCAGGCCATGTCAACCACAATTCCGAGAGCGCAGAACTCTTCCTGGACCTTCCTCAAGCACAAATAAATCTTGAGATAAATCTTAAGACCCTCAGCCCTGAAACCAAACCCCACAGACCCCTTAACCCTTCAAACCTCAAGTCATCAACTCCTAGTATCCCCCTTAGTAACCCCTATAGTACTCCCCTATATAATCCCCTTTACTCAAGGCGTACGGGCGAGGCGTCTGAGGCCTCGCCATGTTTGGGTCTAGGGTTTGTAGGGGAATGGGTTTAGGATTTAGGCTTTGAGAGATAGGGTTCCGGCTTCAAGGATAGTACCCCAATAATGGAGAATCAAATGCAAGAGAAAATGGAAATGAAATGGAAATTGGGCTTCTATAGCGGTTTACACTCAGGATGTCATAATGGGGGTTTCCTATATAAAGAAGGGACCATTGGGAATACATTTCCTTAAAGGGGGATCCTATAACCGAGTAGGGAACCTTCCTTATGGCCAGTTTGGAAAACAGGTGTTAGGCATTTCTCAAAACGGGGTGAACTGGGAATTTGGATTCATGTTTGCCTCGGGTTCTGCAAACATTCGTTCCTACCCATTTGGGGTCCTGTATGTTCGGGTGAGTGGATAGTACTTCATGGCGCTCAGTGGAGCTTCGGGATCCGTAAGATGGTCTCCCTTATCTCTGCTACTGCTGCCTCTACGCAAATGTGCGTGTCACATTTTATGTTTTTACTTGATGTCTATGGCCCGGTTGAGCATGGTTACTATATACTATGTTTCTGCTGAAGCCCTACGCTCTCCTTCCACTCCGGGGCAACAGAAAAGAATGCTGGTTCATCGCACTTGTAGGTAGACCTTTTTTTCCAAGATGAGCCCCGGGATGTTGTCCTCAAAGGATTCAGTTTCATGTACCTCCGAAATCAACAACTTTGCCCCGTCTCTCCGCACAGAGCCATTCGATGTCGGGAGCTTCTCTAAACAGCCCTTGCAAAGTCTTTGAGAGAGACTCCTGCGATCTAGGAGCCCTAAGTTTAGCGCAGAGACATTCCGATTTGAAGTCATCAGTGTAAGAAGCCGCAGAAACTGGGAGGGACATATCAACGAAGATGGCAATGTTTTTGGTAACTTGTCAAAGACCCTCCGTCTAGTTGAAACTGGGCCTGACCCCTGCGCATCTGGCAACAAAAGCAGATTTTCTGAGTGCATCAGGAGTTCTGCTCGAAATGCCTCGACCACTATGTGGAGGATGCCCGGGCGAGGTTGTTAGGATAGAGCTGGGCTCTATAGAGGTGAGAGGGGGAGGGCGAGGGTGGCTTAAGCGAAAGATGTTCTCAAATGTCGTGGGTCGCCGATCTGCATCAAGATCTTATCGATTTACGTGCTGCCTATTTGGGGGATGTCCCAACATGGTGTTTTGTTCGTCCTGTTTGCCTTGTGGTCACCTGCCGCGTACCACAAAGCAAAAAAGGATGGAGGCAATGTGGATGTTGGATTAAAACATGGCTCCATCATCTGGATCAAGACAGCAAATCGCACATCCGCCGGACCGCAAATTGAAAAGCCTGCGAAGGCCTGTGCCGCTCCAAGGGTCGTGAACTCCAAGCTCGCTCCTGAGGGCCTTCAATGCGCTTGTCTTCAATGCTCTTGTTGTTCAGTTGCTAGCCTATTTTGCATAGACGACGAGCCAGGATGGATATCTGATCAGTTACACTTACGACCAAGGAATTCTATTGCCTAGATCGACCCTCCTTGAAAGCCGAAAACCCAACCAGCACCCGGAAGCCTAAAACCTGTAATCACTCGATCCGGATGACCTTGACCATGAAGACTCCAGCCTTGAACCTTCGCCCGTAGATCCCAGCCCTTTACTCAAAGCTGCCAGGTGGTCTCTGGTTGAGTAGGTTGTGGCTATTTCTGGCCCAAACTGTGTAGGCCGACCTTCAAGACCAAAGCAACGCACAGGATTCCCTCTTCTGCCGTCGATGTGGCTCGGAGCGCCGGAAGGTCGCGGCCAGTGAACAGCACATACGGCACCGGTCAAGGTGTTAAGTGCTTTCTTGAGTTGGCTTTGGGGCTTCTAATTTTGTAGTTGTATGAAACGCAGGATTTGTCACAGCCCTATTGGACCTTTTGCCTTAGAGATTGGATTTGTACAATGCTGGTGCTTGTGCTTGATAATTATCCATTTCTTATCTCAGCGATTCTAGGGTACAGGGTATAGGGTTGAGAGTTTAAGCGGCTGCGGCTCCTGCACTAAGAGTCGTAATCAAGGAAGCTGTATCAAGTCCGCCCACGATCAGCTGAATAGATTAATACCGTCAATTCCAAATGGAGGTCCCCAACCCAAATGGTAGTTTCCCAAAATTAGGGAACCCCTATATACACCCCAAAATACTACAGCCCTTATTATTGGGATCCCCAAAATGGTACACCTAACTTTGGGAAACCTCCAAATGTTGGACGTTGCCCTGTAGTCCGCAAACCTGTTAGGCCATGAGACTCAGATTCAGTTTCGTCGCAGTGCTGGGGCTTGCTGCAGCAGCCCTTTAGGTCTTGGGTAGTACACTAGGTACCCCAGTGGTAACCTTTTTCCCTTTTTATTTTCGGGTAGCCTTATTAAAACAGAACAGTAGTCAAAAGGGTACCCTTACTATTGAGGGGTCACTGAAAAACCTAGTACAGTCTAGGCATGAAGGCTCATGGTCTGAGTTTTTGGGGCTTAAGGGTTCAGACTGCAGGGAAACTGAACCAACAGATTGCGCTGACTACCAGAAACTACACCAAGGTAACTCTTCCGAGAAACCCAAAATAGGCTGACGCGAAAAAGAAATGTGACAGGAAAAGGAAGCGGTGTTTGACTCTAGGCCTCCAGGCGCTGAAAGAGGTACCCTCCTACGTATGGAACCCAATAAAGCAGCCTCTCTTTAAGTGGACGGTAGTTTTGACAGTTCCTTTTTTGTTCGGTGTTCGTTTAGAGCACTTTCTGCGCTGTGTCGCAGCCTGTGGCTCAAGTGCTGAGTTCAAATGACCAACATGTACTTGAGGCTGAACTACAGCTTTGCTCTTATTTACAAGAATGTTGGGACAGACTTTGCGAACCGATGGGCTTCATTTTCCGCACATCCGTACACCACAAGCCCCCGAATTGTCAATCAAACCCCAGGATCGTTCCCAAGCATAGTCTCAGGGCTAGCCCCCAAAACCCATCATATGCTGGAAGCTCCACCCCAAGAAGCTAAGACAGAACCACATTTTCCATGACCTTAAGGGTCGTCCAGGGACCCAAATAATGCTGGGCCTTAAAACCCTTATGGTTTGGATCCTGGGACCCTTAGGGTGACCATGTCAGAGCTTTTGCGCACAGCCATGCCATTGGATTTCGGCTCTCGGGTTGGGCTTAGCGTTTAGACTCAGACTGTTGGAACTGTATGGTTTGAGGGTTGAAAACGATGCCCGAAATCAAGCATGCCACTAGAGCTTGGACATGCTTAATGTAGGTCTCAAGCAGGATGACGACGGCTTTTTCAGGTCTAGCACCTACAACCCCAAAGTCTTACGCATTGCAACCCCACTCCTTGCAAAAGCCACGAATCCTAGACCCCATGTTAAGTCCAAGACCTAGGCCCCGTGATTTTTCCGTTTCGCTGGAAGCCATGCATCGCTTACAGCGCCTTACAAGACATCTGACGGCTGGGCGTAGGGCCGTGCAGGACAGGTGACGGACATGGCAACCGGAGGGGATTCAATATTCATATTGAGGTTCCTCAGCCCCCAAACGGCTGCGGAAGAAGAAGAAGAAGAATGGGATTCCAAGTATGTAAGTGCTGGATGCTTGGACGCATTTGGCTACAATGCGGGAAATCTGCGTAAGGGTTACCAGGGGCCTGGCAGCAGCCCGAAAATCTGACAGGTTAAGCTGCATACTGTTACTGAACCCTAAACCCCCTAAAGCCAAGCCGAAAACCGGAACCCAAAGCCTGAGCTAAACCCGGAAACCCGAGTTTAGGCTTCAGGGTTTAGAGTTTAGGGGGTGTCTTGCAGGCCCTGTACGATGGTCATGCAGAGTGCAGGGTTACCTGGAATCAAAAACTCTCGATTGCAAACCTCAAGTTTTCACTCTCAACAGCAAAGCTAGGGCGCCAAACTCACACATGCACACTGGATTAAAGCCAAGACACGTCCATGCTCAAAGCCCTGCCGTTTTGGATGGCTTTTTGGCTATGATTGTCACTACGGTGGAGGGGGGAATCTCGCACCCACCTTATGTGCCTTATACCACAAGAAATACAGTATTATTGGGTCTCATGTCCTCCATCCACTCACAGTAGGAGCCCAACCAATCGCTACATCGGAGGGCGGGGTGAGCCCTGATGTTTATATTTTTGAGCATGATAGAGATCCGATCGTCGTTGGCTGTTTGATCACCTGGCTTTCTGTCCGTTTTGTCCTAGCAAGGCATAGAAAAGCAGATAGTGTGCTCTGGAGAAGAGCGAACAACTCCTTGGCTTCAATAAGCTGGCCCAAGTACCCTGCCCCACCCAAACATAGAACATGACATACCCCCCCCCCCTTAATATTAACCCCCCTGCCACCCCCCTTATATCAAATACTCCGGATTGTGGTCTCTTGTAATATTTTGGGAGTATTTCATGTTAGGGGGGGGGGATTTGGGTGGGGGTGGTTTAATATTAGGGGGAGGGGATTAGGCCCATGGCACTTCTATTATCATTTCTTGACAGGCCCCAGCTGCAGCCGTCGCAGTTGCTGGAGAAGAAGAACTAGAGGAGCTTTGGCTAGGGAGTTCACAAAGAAAGGCTTCTCAAAGGAAGGAGCACCATATCATCTCCCAAAATGGGATCCTCATAACATAAAGCACAAAACGCACCTAGAATATTACGAAACTCCACTGTCGTGATTGCCAGGGAATGCCTGCAATGCACTATCTTCTGGACTGGCTCTCATTGTTATCAAGACAACAGGACTTTGCTAACTCTTAGATTTGGATTGTTGTGATTCAATTTCGATAGTTTCCAAGACCGTCTCAAGAGGTATCGTCAAGAGCTGAGACTCTCGGAAAGGTGTCCTTGATTGGCAGCACTGTTGAGGGGTCCTGTAAATCGGCAGTATACTCTCATGTTGAGATGGAGAAAAAGTATGTCCTACTTATGGGTGGGTAGACGGGAATACAAATCCCCGTTTAATCCCCGTATAACATATTCCATATTCCCTACTAACTGCCAGTAAATTAAACCTTAGTAGAAGCATTTGTAATTGTCGAATTGTGACGATCCTCAAGAGATGAGCCCTCGAATCTGAGGTTAGAATACCCTAAACCCTAGAACCCCTCTATTTTTTGAAGTTTAAGCCGTTCAGAGTTGAGACAGGTCTAGAGTGTTGCGGGATTGGGACTGTAGGGGGTAGGTTTTAAGATGTATGGCCTCAAAAGCCCGAAGCACTTAACGCCTCATGACTTAAGCCAGTCCCCTCAAGACCTTCACCGTTCAACTTTGTGGGCGGCGCATGCACGACCTCATGAGACAGTTACACTCCGACCTGAATCCTTTTGATGACGGCTGAGGCTACCACAGTCTCGCGGGAACCCCGAACCTTGTTTTTTCGGATTTACGACTGCGTTTTTGGGGTTCAGGGTGCTAGCATGCCTCAAACTCCAAACATCAAAGCCTCAGCAGGCAAACCCTGAATCCCCTGCAGCCCTGAAACCCTGAAACCTAGACAGCCCCAAGAAGACCTATTCAGGTGCATTCAGTCAATCTCCCCATGATTTTCAGCACCCATTTCCCTCCACCCCCACATACTTGGTATGTGCTCACGACTCTGGCCTCACGCGATTAGCTCCTCAACCATACTGCAGACGAAGGAAATCTCGCACCAGCTTGTTTTGCCACAATGATTCCAGTACTTCGGGATACTACGTGGTGCAAGATTTCATCCATCCATCATATCCTTAGTGGCCGGGGCGTACCCTGCACATTTTCTGGACTCCTATACTTACAATCTTCCTGTAATTTAATCGAACAAGTGCACCCTATCAGTGCTAAATCCTAAGCGGGGTAATAAGATCCCCATATACCCCACATTCTGTGGACTTAAGGGGGACTAGAACCCCAATATATACCTTACTATAATATAGTAGTTTCCATTATCTTTTCCATTATATGCCCCCTTGTGAGGGCTTTTTGGCAGCTCCTGCCGGCTTCGCCGTTGTTGGCGCCTCCGCAGAGAGGAGGAAGTTTGGGAATCAGGCCTGGGTCAAGTTACTCTTGCTTACTGCTGGTGTTAGGGGTGTACTAATGCTAGTATTGGTACTA
The DNA here is from genome assembly GCA_905231905.1 of Symbiodinium pilosum. Taxonomy (NCBI): domain Eukaryota; class Dinophyceae; order Suessiales; family Symbiodiniaceae; genus Symbiodinium; species Symbiodinium pilosum. The sequence goes on along the minus strand of CAJNIZ010039824.1, from coordinate 6,443 downwards.
CTACCAGTTTTCCCCCCCCTCGTCCTCCTCCTTATCCTGCTGCTACTACTACTACTACTCCTCCTCCTCCTACTCCTACTCCTACTCCTACTCCTACTCCTGCCGCTGCTCCTGTCGCTGCCGCTGCTGCTGCTGCTACCAATACTCCTCCTCCTCTTGCTGCTGCTGCTAACCAAGGTAGAACCAGGCAACATCCTATAGTCTCTTAAAACTACTCTTGTAGGTTACACTTGTGTTCTGGAATATAACTACCTAGCCTGGGTCAATGCTGGGGATCCTGTACACTTTGTGGCTGGAAGCGCTACATGCTGTGTTTACCGTGCGCGGTGCTTATGCGTTCTGGGGTTTGGTCTTTGTCTAAACGCCTGGGAACGTCGTTAATTAGACATCTTCGGATGACAGCCACTAACAGAAACAAAGCTACGGAAAGTCTCTTCAGGTCGTCAGTACCGTATTCTTGCCGAACACTACATGTCACTCCTTTGATAGGGTGGGAGTGGGTAACCAGGTGGTTGCCTACGTTTCCAAATTCTAAAGCGTTAGAGACGACATGTTGACGGCCCAGGAGTCAAGCTCATGTTTGAAGGCCTAGTGTGGAGTCTAGGTTGAAGAAAGCATCTGTTTTGTACTCGGGTGTGGAATCACTGGTGGCGCAGCTCGGTTGATGGTTTAAATGATTGAACACAATTTGGAAGAGGTCTCAAGGTTTAGAGGGTTGGGCAAGGGTTTTGCAGGTTAAATTTGGGGGCTTCTAGTGCCATACATGTGCAACTCTATGGGCTTGGGAGGTCCACAGCTGCATAGGCCCAAACCTTGAAACTGTTCTTTATTCGGAAGGTGAATCAGTAAACCCCGCAGTTGGAGAAGGCTCCTACCTGGGGGGAAATGCTTGAGGTCCTCCGCTGCTACATGCAGCATGGGCTCAGCGTTGTCCCAGTCAGCATCACGCAGAAGGTGATCGAAGGCCTGGATGAAAATTCAGCTTTTAGTGGATTGTGCCGTTCCATACAGGCAGACGCTCCCCTAGCTGTAGGTGCAACCCCCGCTACCACCTCCCAGTAGTTGACATCACGGCACAAATTTCAGGAGCAAGAAGGCTAACGTCACCCTAGCACGTTGACCTTCAGAGAAGTTGAGAGCGTTGGGAAGAGCTTGCTTAGAGACCTCCACCATAACCTCTGCCTTCGGATTGTGTTGTCTGAGCACAGGAAGCTGATACCGAAATCCGTGTAACACCAAGTGTCAGGTTGGAACTACTACATCAGCACTAGCAGTTATCAGAGACATGATACTAGTTATAATCGCCCCCTAAACCCTAAACCCTAAACCCTAATAACAGTAATAACAGTAATAACAGTAATACTCGTAAGGTCCCCGAGCCGGTTTTAGGTTATTCTAGGGCATAGAATTAGACTACCAGTCTTGAAGGGTTACAGTGAAGCTTAACATCGTTCCAAAAATCAGCAAGATGCATAATTCCCCTACAGATACCCCAAACCCTTGAATAGTAGTTTCCATTTTCTTTCTATCCCTATATCATGCCCAGTATACTGGGCAATCTTTCGCTTCTGTTCCACGAATTCAGCAGCCTTGTAACTCGACTTGTCTCCAGGCCTGCCCACGGTCGCCTCCCTGCGAGATTTGGGTCGGGAAGTCAGCGCACCTGCCTCAGGCGGTTAGCGTTGAAGATTGACATGCATTCCCGTGGCCGTGGGTGCATGATACATCCAAGATCCGCATGGTAGTGGCCCTAATGTCATAATGCTAAAGGAATGCACTTGAGGCTTGGAGTCCCTACCCTTCTTATGTGTAGTTTCAAAAAATACGGTCCTATTTTGGTACCCCTAAATACGAGGTGCCGTAATATAATTGAAAACCAAAAGGGGCCCAATATTTTGAGAACACCCCATCTAAATCTTAATGGCATTGCAGGGCAAGGCAGTTTAGCATGTTGCCCATGAGTCTCGTTTTTGAGTTTGCCATACAGAAGGTAGACCTTCCAGCTTCATCATCAGACAGGATCTGCTGCAACCACCCAGCCAAAGACACTTCTTTCCTTATGGAAGGCTTTGGTGCCATGAGATTTGTGGCGGGTGGTTCAGCATTTTTTGTTCAAGGAGTCAGGCGTAATGGGAACTGATACTTGAAGCACGTCATTGCGAGGCTGTGGCCTTCTATCCTGTCTTTTCTTTGCCTGTGGATCCTTAGTCTACATGCCCGTATCTGGATCATTCGTAGAGAATGTAGCAAGTCTGACATGTCACCAACCGGAGCCCCACAGACATAGCTCCGAGGGTCCGAGACTCTTTCCCCGTAAGCCCCTTTGGTATCTGCTTCCAAGCAATGGGATCAACATACTGTGTGCCTGAAATCTTGTCTGCGACAGAGGGCAACTAAATGCATCCAATCTGCCAGCGTTCCCACGAAGCCTATTTTGGACAACAGGGGCAACATCCTTTTTGTCTCCGTGAGCCTTGCCAACTTCGCTAAGGACTACGGGGTGTCCATGATCACGCCTCCTAAGGCGAGACTTCTGGGCAATATTTGGGGGTTTCCCAACATTAGGGGTACTTTTTTGGGATCCGTACAATACAGTAAATTAAGATCATTTAGGATCTATATTGGGGTCCCCTTATTTTGGGAAACTACCATTTGAGTCTTCAGCTTCAGGCCTCAAGGCCCTAGGAGCCAGTCTTTTTTGATGAGAGTCCCGCCACTAAAGGGGTTGGGGAGAAGAACCCGTTTAATTACTCATAAGCCTGAGCCATCATTGTATGAGGAGTCGTCAAAGTTGAAGTATACGGGATTATGTAAGAATGGATCATGGAAGCTCAACCCTGCCTGTGAAGCTCGGGACCCCCTGAAAAGAGCCCTCAAATTAGCCCTATCGCTTGCCTGTCAGTGTGTTAAGTGACAGGACACCCTGAACAAGCGACACCTCCCCCAAGTTACGACAACTACTGAGCCATCAAGTTTGGCAGACGCTCACATTGCTCCATTACAAAATTAGCAGTCGAGCGGTTCGTGGACAGCACTATAGTGACCAGAGTCTTTCGGGGTCTTACTACCCCTCCCTTTTAGTAGAGCATGAGGAGCAGAAAGCCTTGGGTACTGCTGTAGAACCCTCCATCCAGATGTCTCCAGAAGTTTTCTGCGTGGAGGTATCATACGGATGTGGGTTTGGGGTATGTGGTTCGGGTTTATAGGCTTTAGTGCTGCTTTTTACATTGAATCCGGACTTAATGCATAGCAACCTCTGATGTTTCAACAGATTGCACTAAGACATGCCCAAGGAAAACCATGTGGATGAATGGTAGCAAGGGCCCCAGTCCCAAACCTTGAGATCTCGCATCCAGAATACTTAGTGTCAAAAGCCCCCGCTCAACACGCCCAGGACCTGACAGTCAAAGCTTAGATTAAAGCCTAAAACCTTCATGCAGCTCGGGATTTGGCAGCCCGTGCGCATTACGGTTGTTCATCTTCGTTTGCTGAAATTTGCGAACACCTTAAGAAAGCTAGGGAAGCTAGGCTCCCAATGCTTGGCAGATAACACAGGATTTCTGAACCAATCCATGGATTCCAGGTGACCCTTGAGCTGCTTGATGTCGCTCGCCGCTTGGGCAGAAGTGCGTGTAGCGGCGCCAAGGGGAAGCAACGCCAGCACACACGTAGCTTTTGGATGTTGTTGGTAGGAGCTACTGTTTTCCCGTAACTGTACGTGGGTAACATACTCCAAGATGGAGTTCCGGCATGTCTCCTTTCCCGCTGTTCTGGTCATATTGTCTTAGAAGCTACCGACTTGTACCAGACAAGAAGGATGAAGTTTGAGGAGGTTCTGGGTTCGGCTCCAGTTTGTGCCACGTAGTACATATGATGGTGGCCGGCAGCATGATGTCGTACAGATATGTCATGCAAGTTCACAAGGCCAAAGACGTCAAGTCGTTCAAGGTCGGCAGCCATTTGTTTGCGCTCTTGTCCGTCAACTTCCAAAAGCAAGTTCCTATATGGATTCTGGAGACTGTCGCACAATTTTGCCAAGCTGTGGCGTCCTGTTTGGAACGGCGGGCACTCAGAGATGATGCGCGGTGGCAAGCATCCTTGCACAGCCCACACGCACCGAAGTGTGGGGACACACCCGGGATTTGATCCATTCTTATTCCGACCTCCAGATTGATGTTCTGCAACGCCCAAGCCTTTAGTTTTGTCAGTGCAAGGCAACCTTATCTGGGAAGTGAGGTCTAAGTGTAGAGCTGCTACAGCCCCCTAGGCAAGGTGCCTGTTGAAGTCGTTTGCACACTGAAACTGGAAATCCTACCCTCTCAGGCCTGAACTCGATCCTCAACTTGTTGGAAGGACGCCGAGGCCCCTACCTTGAACTTGAAACTCTGCAAACCCCTAAATCCCAAACCCCTAAATCCCATCCTAAACCTATCAGACCTAGAGGTTTAGGCTCCCAATCCCCAAACCTACCCCAGAAGTTCACAAGGAGATCTTGGGGTGCGAAGGCTGTGGCTTCAACCTGGCTCAGAGTCTCCAGAGGCGGGATCTTCCCGAGGTTCTGGTTTCAGGCCTGATTTTCAAAAGAAGGGGTCCCTTTAACTTGCCTTTGGGTTAGCGGGGAATGAAGGACTGGAAAAGAACATGGAAGTTACTAAATGGGTTATATAGGGACTTCTATCAGGATCCATTCCTTCATTCCTAGCTAACCAGAGGAGGGGATAAACAAGGCTATATAGGGATTTTCTGGGGATACGCAGGGTCTATGGTTTCCGAAATTGAGGAGTCTCTTTTGGGAGTTGCTAGTAAGGATCATGCTATAGTGGGGTTCTTTTTTGGGGGCTCCTATTCAGGGAAAGCCCCATATCAACGTTTAACAGCCAAACTGGGTAGCGTAGAATGATGCGACAACAAGGGGTGGCAGAAGTGTAAGACCAACAAGCTGGTGCTTGGTGATCAAGAAGAGCCCCCTTGAGCCACCAAAGTTTTTCCAAATATTTGTAGGGTCCGTCCTCTAATCAGGGTCATAGTGCCGTGTAGTCCTCTTTTTTGAACCCTCGTAAGGTTTATGTCAAAAAAAGGCACATCTTGGAAAACTGAAACGAAGGTCTTATTGGTGTGTGTGTGCTTTAGGAGTGGGATGTTCTTGGGTAGTGAAAAGCAGAGTTCTAGGTACAGTAATGCAAATATTTTGCGTTTGTAAAAATAGAAATTGTGGATTCAGGTTTTGGCGTTGGGAGGCTATGACGCGGAACTTAGGATTTGTGAAGCATGGTGTGAGGTCAACATTTCTTAGACTTTTAAATGTTTTGAATGTACTTGTGCGCCTTACGGGTGTGGGAGCACGATTAATGGACCCTATGCATATGAGCGGGGTCCAGCAGTAAGAGAATCTGTAGGCAATTGCAAGAGAGGATTGTAAGCCACGTGACGCAGGGTTTGGGTACATTATTCATATTGTGGACCCTCCTGGGACCATGTCGCTGCGACTACTGCTACTCTTGCCACTGGATCTCATGTTTGGAGGCTTTAAAACAGGACCTACCTTTCACACCCTCAACCCTAAACCCTCGCTCGCAACGTCCCTAAGCCTGTGAGCCTGTGAGGTGATACAGCGAGCATCAGAGCTTGGCATGGGCTTTAGCCTTAGCAGAAGACTTCTGAGGTGCTTCTTTGATCTCCTACACAGGCCTCCACGTTTCGGGCATATGTTTGGGGGGGACCTTAACGTTGTGAGAATAAGCTTCAGGGAGGGCAAGGCAAGCTTTTGCTTGCGTAATTTGCAGCATGGGTTGGCACCTGTGCGAGTACCTTGTGCGAGATGCAACCTCTGAGCTCCCACAAAAAGTTGGCACCTCTTGAGAGAAGAACTTGTGCCCGCACAGTGATGTGGCTGCAGCGTGCCCCTCGACAGAGAGACGCATTTTCACATAGAAATCCACAATCAGCTGGGACAGTTGCATTGACATGAGGACGCCAAAGCAAAAGTACGATGCGCTTTTCCGCTGACATGTACACGGAGACACAAGAAGTAGATGGCTTATTCTTAGGGGTCTCCATGGAACCACAGTATTACGCGCCATTGCAGCCCCTAGTCTGCAAGCCTTGCAAAAGCCTGGTGGCCTTGCAGATTTTCGGTTGAGCTTGCGCTTGTGGATTCCAGCGTTCATGATTGCATAGACTATATAGTCCGCCTTAAACTTAAGTAGATAGAATATGGGGGTATATGGGGATTCTATTATAC
>CAJNIZ010039813.1:52724-64833 GCA_905231905.1 Symbiodinium pilosum | reverse complement strand
GCAAATAGGGGGGGGGGGCCCGTAAATATAGGGCTTCATTAGGGATATATTAAGGTTGTATAGGGGTTATATGAGCGTTATGTAGGGGTTATACTGGGGTTATATTGGGGTTACATGCCTAACGTCGTGGTTCGCTGGGAATGAAGGAATGGAAAAGAACATGGAAACTACTATAATGGGCTATATGGACTACTATAAGGATCCATTCCTTCATTCCTGGCTAACCAAAGGTAAGTTTACGTTTTGGGGGGTAAGGTTTCGGGCTTAGGGTATTACCCCAATGCCGGAGAATGGAATGGAACATCAAATTGAAACTACTGTGCATGTGGCAGGATAGGATGCAATTCGGAATTTCGGGGAATAAGTGTCAAAGGTCATTTTCACGCCTGAAAACAGCTTTCCTCCCTCTTACGCGTGGTACTATATAGCAGGTATTTGCCATTGACGACGTGGGGCGGTATTCTCAAGGGGAAGGAATTCACGGTTCTTAAAACCCTGAAGCCTAAACCCTAAACCATAAAACCCAAACCCTAACTATTTTGAGAAATATCTACATAATCCAGCATCCTGATAGTAGCAACCGTGGTTCAGGCTTTGGTGGGGCATCAATAGCTCTGTCACCACGAAAACAAGCAAACCTCTTGCAGGCATGAACCAGCAAATACTCTGAAACGAGGTAGCAACACCAAAGTGTTCGGAAGAAGTCCACTGCCTTTATTTAAAGGTAGATTGATTTCGATTCCTCCGGACTCCAGGTAGAGATCCCTAATCCCATCTAGAAATTGATACAAGTCTTAGGGAGCCCTGATATAACTCCCTATAAATAGTCCTCAAATTACACCCCATGAGATACAGATTCCCCATTAGACGTCCCTCCTACGACCCCTCGATGGAATCCCTACACCTAAGCCCCTTTACCCTAAATTGCTTAATAAACACTGCCCTGAACCCACATACCCAGAATGCCTGAACCCTACCCTCGACGTGCTACAACCTGACCCTCCTAAAACCTATAAACAGGTGGGGGTTAGGGTTTCGGGTGTATCGTCCTAATTCCCATTTGACTTTACACTTTCTCTGCCATTTTATTTTTCATATTGGGGGTATCCGTAGTCAGCACCCTAAACCCTAAACCCTGGAACCTTAAACCCTAAACCATGAACCCTTAAACCCCAAACCCTCACTGGCCTTGGGCGCCTCTGTTTCTTCTTCTTGACAGCAGCTTGCGTTGTGGCCCATGGCGACCACGAACGATTCCCCAACAAAAATTAGCGAAGGATTATTCCTGACATGTGTGCTGAGGTCAGGAAGTAAATAACGGTGTTCTCAACATGTCAAAGGGGTCTCTTCACAGTGCATGCGTAGCGAAGTGCTGCTTCCTCGGGATGGCTGCTGTAGGGCTAGCATCCTCTAGAGTAAAGAATCAGGATTCGTCTCCAAACTACATGTTCCTTATACCACGACGCATAAAGCCTGGGGTCTTGAGTCTTGTCTACTGCTGGGCTGCCTCAGATGCAGCAGGGGTGCGCGAGGACAAGCGAGATATGGTCACACGGGCACACACTGCATGGGTGGGCTGTCAAAGATGTAAACCCTAAACCCTAAACCCTTCTTTTCCGGTACACTAAAGAGTAGGGTCCGACAACGGGTAGCTGAAAAGGGAGCACAACTTGGACAACCTACTACATGAAAGACCTTAAGCTAAAGCAGAAGCCAGCCGATTCATAAGGCAAAGCCCTTAAACGCACCCTTAACCCTAAACCCTAAACCCGCACAAGGAGTGGGGTGATTCTTCATCACGCTCTTATGCTAACACCTTGCTTTCCGGGCCCTTCTTTTTACAGTGTACATCCTGCTATTTGATATGAAGACTATGTACGAGAAAGCATTCGCTGGCAAAATAACCCTAGAGATTATCTGAGCAAGAAAGTTCCTCGGAGGTTCAGGAACAGCATCACAAAATTTACCTGCACCTACAACTTATTTACAATGCCAGCTAAGCCCGCTAACGTCATCATAGTTGGGGCTCAAGTACCCGTCTATAATTGGGCTATATTTGCCAAAGGGTCCAAGTACCTAATAACCATATACTTACCCAAAACCCATACTATAATTACTATTACCCCAAACCCAAGTACCTGATTATTGGGTACTTGGACCCTCTGGGTTTGCCATGAACCTCCAAGTCTTCCAAGGCAGAAATCTGCCCTTGCTGTGGACTCTTCGTGCCAGTCTGCTTTCAAGGCTTTGCTCCTAGATGGGGTTTCCCAAAATCAGGGGTACCTTTTTCGGGGTCATATAGGGATAACGGAAAAGAAAATGGAAACGACTATTTAGGGTGTAGGGTTTAGGGATTCCCCAGAATTAGGGGTACCATTGGGGGTTTCCATAATAAGGATTGCAATGTTTTGGGGTTTATATTCGGGTCCCCTTATAGGGAAACTACCATATGGCCTCTACTAAAAGATTGCAAAGCTCGAGGTAACGTCTACCTTGGAGATTCTAATGCTATCAGGTCATGCTTTCCATTTATGGGGGGGGGTCCGAATATAGACCCCGATATCCAACAATCTTCATTCTTGCGGGCCCTGATTATAGAGAACCTCATAAATCTCAGGTCCCTAAACCCACCACAGTTTCAACTGCTCCGGGAATCCAATCGTGATACACTTTCCCGTGATCTTGGCGTAGATTACCTACCAAACCAAAATCCGGAATTAACCTAAATCCTGGACTCTAAATCCTAGACCCCAAATCCTAAACCCAAATCCGGATTTGACCTAATTCCTGGACCCTAAATCCTAAACCTAAACCCTAAACCCTATAAATCCTGACTATTGGGTATTTGCACCTTCAGGGCTGGTTGTGTAGCTGCGAGACCCTAAGCCCCAAACTCGAAAAACCCAAACCCTCAGATCCACCCAGGGTGAAGGGTGTACCTAAAACCGCCCAAAAATCTGTAAAATCATGGCCTTTATGGCTGTTACTGTTGATGGATGACATCTTGCACCACCTAGGGGCCCTGAACTACTGTGATTCCTGGGACTTTAAGGGCTGATTACCTCCATCAACAGTATTATGGGTTTAAGGCCAGTATTTTACATACTTTTGGGGGTTTAGGGTGTAGGGTTTAGGGTGCCATCACGCTAAAGCAGGGTTCGGAGTTTTGGGTTTTGGGTCTAGGGTCGGAGTTTTGGGTTTTGGGTCTAGGGTGTGAGGTTAGGGCTGCGGGTTGAGAAGTTCGGGTTTGGGCGGAGAGCTTTAGGTCACCACAACAAAGCTGCGATGATAAGCACTTTGTGAGGTTTAGAGCTCAGAACGAACACTAGAAGTCCACGTACCTATGCAATAGGTTCCAGGAATAAGCAGTAATAGTCGTAGGGCTCAGGAACACTGACCTATGTTAAATGACCTAGAATCCAAGCCTCTACTATCCCCCTTAATAAGCCCTATAATGGCAGCCATATAGAATCCCCTGTATAACACCTTCAAGGAGTCTAGACTATAGCTCATATGTTCAAGAAAATTCAAGCAGACGGCAGCAAGGCACCCTAAAAACCAACCCCTAGGCAGATGCAGCGCATGGTGGACATCTTGTATCACCAAGGATCCCTGACAAAACTTTACTGTAGTTTAGGGTTTAGGGCTTAGGGTCTCAACCTTCCACCAGAAAGACCTACAGTTGTCGGATTTCATAAAGGGAAAAATCTAGAGGGTAGGTCTTTTAGCTTAGGTCTAAGGAAGGAGGCATGGCTTTTTTTTTGGTGTAATTGCCCCAAACCCTAGACTCTAAACCCTAAACGCTAAACCCTAAAACCTGAAAAACCCTATTTGTGCTACCAGATTTCCTCCTTCCACAGCGGGCATCCCCCTTTGTAGCGCCAAGATAGAGAAGGGAACGAGAAACCCTGGCTCCTCCACCACTGTGCTGGCTCAAGCAAGTAACAATTTAGGGTTTAAGGTTTAGGGCTTAAGGTTTAGGGTTTAAGGTTTAGGGTTTAGGTATCAACGACCTAAACCCCCAAAAATATGTAGAATAATGGCGTCTGGGGCTGTTTTTTTTCGGGGTTTGGGGCCATTATCTTTACTACGTTTGGGGTTCATTGCAGATATATAGAACGGTGTAGTGTAAGTGAGCCGTGATAATCACCAATGATATTTGAGATCTGTTCGAGGTACCCTATACCAAACGAATCTGGGACCATAATATTGGTAACTATCCTCAGCCACCCCTATATACAGCAAGTTTCGATTTCACGTTCTTGTCCATTTGATTCGCCATTCTTCCCTAGACCCGATAGATCAATATATGACTCAATATATCCCCTAGAAGCCTTTCAAAGAGACCGTTTTTTCAGGCTTCTACAAACACAGCCCGCAACCTTAAACCCACCAATAGGGTTACACAAGGAATCAAGGACTATACTAACCCTAAGGGTCCAAGGACCCAAATAATAGGGTTTTAGGGCCCAAATACCATTAATAATATAGTATTTGGGCCCGAAAGCCCTTTTATTTGGGTCCTTGGACCCTTAGGGTAACGGCAAATCCTTGGGCTTCTGAAGTTAACCCGCCTCGGTGGCGCCAGTTTGAATATTCTCTTCTGCCTTTTGGGCAAGCCTGAAACACGATGATGTTGCGCATGTTGCATCTCCCCTACCCTACCTGAACCTTAAAAGTAGATATATATTCATGGCTCAAAAAACCTACACAACTAGCCGAAAACAAACACTGACATATACCCAAAACCCTAAACCCTAAATCCTGAACCCTATGGGAATACTCAGTTGTTAAACTGGGGTGGGAGGGTTTCATTATTTGGGAGGAGATTATGAGGGTGGCAATGACAACGCTGACGAGGTGACCATAATTCCCAACGGATCCTAAATCACTTTCTTGTGCAAAGTACAGTTTCTATACAGAATATACGTAAATTCCCGAGGGCTCCCACTTGACTCAATAGCAGGTTACTGGGCTATGTTAGTATAGGGTATATAAAGCCCAGTTCCGATTACTTGGGTAATTAAAGTCCTAAGGAATTGGTAATATAGTTAGTTGGGGGTAGTATCCTGTATACACGTACTTCCAACCATTTGGGACCAGCGTTCTTTGTACTTGCCTTGCTCCAATCACCTCAGCCTTCACCTTAGTATCACCTCAATGCCAGCACCTATTATTCAAGATCATGACCAACATTGCGTTCCCGAATTCCCGTGTGTAGTTATGGTATACGATCCGATACCTGACACCGACCTTGAAGTGAATATGGTGTTAACCTAAAGTAGACATGCTCAATGACGATAGTTTTCAGGGTTTAGGCTTTAGGGTTTTAGGGCTTAGGGAGCATTGTTCTAGGAACCTTGGAGGCCGAGGTAGCCATAACATCCCCAACATATCTACATGCAGTTGATGGGAGACCTGCTGCATCGCCTTTGGTTCCTCCAATTCTGGGAAGGAGCAAAGTCTTAGATCCGGTAAGCGAGGAAGGAAGCAATGGAAAATCTCCATTCCTTCGTTCCTTGCGCCGTGGAGGTAGGTAGTTGATGGGCCTTCGGATACAAACGATTTGCCGTTTGCACGCGTAGTTCGCGCGCTTCCAAAAGGAGTTTGTGCGCATCCATCTTGCATGCCCAACTTACACATGAAAATGCGGTTGCCAGATGGGGATTGACATACGGGAAGTTGAAATCGAACTTGGTAATATCTGAAACCCTGGAGGCTTAATTACATATGTATATGTACACACACATATTGGTCTTATTGCTTTTTCATCCATATAGCCTGCAAAAAGTAAACATGAGCACCCTATCCCCTCAGGCGCATGTGCTACTGTAAACCCAAAACTAGATAATTGCCAATCTAGTTTTGAGATCTATTTGAGGTACTCAATACCATACATCTGCAAAGAATCTAGCACCAATATATTGGTGTTTCTTTGGGCACCGATCTCGTACTGTAAAACATCTTTGCAAGCACTGTCCTGTCATACCTCGCACAGGATGGTTTGGGTTGCTCGTGCTGGACTTGCTTGGGGCTAGGAGTTTTCTGGCTGCTGGTTCCACACGTTGAGGGTTCAACGGTTCAGCGTTACTGTATAAGGATTTGGAGACAATACTTGACCCACAAATGAGCTGAAGATGCAAACACAGAGGCTTAAACGATGATGACAGCGTTTTGCCATGTTTATAGTATGGCCGTTTAGAGGATTCAGTTGAATATTGTTAGCATGTAAGGCCAAGCAGGCCTGCAACAGGCAGTCAACGTCAAATGCCTGCATTGTGAGGGGTCGAGTATGCCAAAACTTGACACAAGTTGGGGTTTCCAAAATCTTCTTGCTGCTCCCTAAAAGAAATCCCAGTTGCGATGGATTCCTGGACAACTTCCACGAGGCTAGCTGGGCGCAGGACGTGCCACCCTCCCGCCGACCCCTGGGAGGATGGTGGTGCTGGCCAAACCAAGCACTCTCCCCGCGCAATTTTTTTGACAGCCACCCACATGACAAGGATCCCGTGCCAACACCGAGATCGGGCCAAAACTCAGAGCTGTTCCCACTTGCTCAACGAATTGTCTCAGTTCACGCGATTTGCGTGCAGCGAACATCTCTTGGATGCGGGTGATGATGAAATTAAATGAGTCTGGCGCTGAACTGGAAATAGTTACGTGAATCATTGATAACTGTGCTCAACAGCATGTCAATGCCAACAGGAGACTTTTCGTGAAGAAGCTTGATGGCACTTGTGGCACGCTTGTGGCTACTAGTTGCAATAGGCCTCACCAAAACCCCATTCTCGGCCTGAAAATGGGGGTTCAGGTGAGGCTGATACGCACAAATGACATGTCACACGCAGGCTTCATCATGTTTCACACATTTCCTGTGCAGTATGCGGACAAAGACTAAGGTCCGATAAGTAGCTGGGACATAAAAAAAATGCGCAGCGACGGTGGCTCCAATGTCAACAAATTGCTTGTCCGCATTTTTCAGGCTTGGGGCGCAGGGTTTAGGGTGTTCTTTTCAATGGGGAAAATCAAGGTACATTGAAGTATTGTAGATTGTAGATATTTGGCTCATTGGGGGTGACTGGAGCCAGAGCCTTACCTCTCAATGTACGGGCGAAGCCCGTAGGCGCTCTACACGTCCACTCTCCGTAGGCTCCTCGCATTGTCTTACCCAGCACGGGTGTAAAGGCTGACCTGTATCTTCAGTGTCTGACCACCCTTGTGAAGGGTGGGCATGGACCAAGCAGCTCGGGTGGGAATGTAAAGCTTAGGGTGCAGGGTTGATAGTTTAGGGAGTAGGTGGGCTTCTGGGGAAAAGGAACCAGAAACTAAAGCCCCAGAACGAAAAGAATATTGAGCCCTCAGCCCGAACTTCATCTGTCCTTCTCGGCCCGCTGCGAAAGCCCCCACACCACTCTTGAAAACCCCACAAACTCTGAACCCTACAAATCGGTATTGGGAACTGAAGTTTAATCCATCTTCGGACACCACATAATATGCTATCCAAGGCCTCCAACACAACACAGTTTGATGACGCCCTACAAAAACTTGTGCATGGATTCACATATGATATGTAGTAGGCCTTTTAGAGGGAACAAATCACCTCTCCATCCCTGGACCCTAAACTCTAAACCCTCACCTCTAAACCCTCTACTTATAAATCCCTGTAACACTTAAAGGCACCCAAACTTTGAACCCTGTACATCCCTGTAACAATCCCAAGAGATGCCCTCTCATTTTGAAAAAAAAGGCCCTAGACCACAAGCCTTGAACCCTAAGCTCCACGCCCTAACCCCTGAACTGGAAGCCAAACACCGAACCCCAACCCCTAACCCTAAACCGTAAGCCCGAAACCCCAAACCCACCTCTCTGTTTCCTTTACAAACTCCGAGTTAGCGATGTCATCGCCAATCTGCGTGCTGTTTAAAGTCGTTTGGGGTGTACCAGGCTTCGGGGTTTAGGCATGGGTGTTTGGGGTTCATGGTTTGGGTTTAGTGTTCTGATGGTTACAACCTAAACCGTCAATCCTGCACCCTAAAGCCTAAACCCTCAGAGTGTAGTGTTGAGGGTTTGTTTGCGCTATGCTGCGCTGCTATGTCGGATTGTGGGCTGCAGGTGTAACGCTTGAGGATGCCCTTCAGAATGCAAGTAGCTTGTGACAGAATACTTGCAAGCTGGGTTGCAGGCCTAAATCCTAATTCCTAAACCCTAAGCCCTAAACCCAAACCCTAAACCGTAACCTAAACCCTAAACCCAAACCCTAAACCCTGAACCCTAAACCTTAGAGTTTAGGGTTTCCGATTTAGGAAGGCATGGGCTCCTTGCATGCTCTAACAAGGAGGAGCTGAATCAGGGGCAACCCTGTTGTCAAGGGATTTAAGGTTTAAGGTGCAGGGCTTAGGGCATTGTACCTAGTAGAAGTCGCAGTCTAAAACCCCATGCCGAAGCAGCAACAGAAATGTTCTTGTAAGCTCTGAATCCTAAACTTGAAGCTATACATCCGAAACCCCTTTGCCCTACAGCCAAAGCCCTACATTCAAGATCGTACCGTCAACCCAACAACCCTTCACTTTCAGGATTCCATGTCAGCATTCAAACTATTTCGAACACTGAAGGTCTTTGAGGTCTGAGGTAACCCTACATGGAGGTTTAGGATAATTGCAACAAGACTACAATGTGCTCATAGCCCAAATATAGACCGCCTAGGTCCTCTAACACGGTGATAGTTCTAACTATATTTGGATGTTAACCACCTTGCTCTTTATCCATAGCATCATTTCTGTGTATGTATCCCAAGGAATTTGCAGAGTCCATTTCATTTTCCATGTTGTTGTCCACTTGGTTCTCCATTCTTAACTTCCAAACCCAGAGCCTACATATCTTCAACCTGAAATCCTAAGCACTGAACCCCAAAAGCACAGCCCCAAACTCTGCACCAATTGTGCCACAGTCTAAACTCCTAGTATCTCCCTTAATAGCCCCGAAACTGCTCCCCTACCTTATCCCCTATATAACCCTCTTTGAGGAATTTGGACTGTAGCTCAATTGGTATAGAACCGCCCTAAAACCCTAAACCCTAAGGACTAAGCCCCCAACCTTTAACTTTAAACCCTAAACCTTCAACACTGAACCCTAAGCCCTAAATCTTAAAACCTATACCTCAAACCCTAAACCCTAAACATTCAACCCTAAACCCTCAGCCCTCAAGCCGTAAACCACGTCCTTCTTCGCGCTTTGCACAACGTTGCCCCAACCCCAGGTCCTCGGCTGGTTTTTTGGGGGCAAGGAAGGGTTGAGATTTCAGGGCTTAGGGTTTAGGGATTTAGGGTTTAGGGATTTAGGGTTTGGGGTCTAGGATTGAGGTTTTAGAGTTTAGGATTTATAGGGTTTCTAGGGCTTTTGGGGCAGTCAGGGTTGAGTTTTTTGGTGTAAATAATGAAATGTATTCTAGGTTATATGGGGCTTCGGGGGGCAAGTGTGCAAGTTAAGGTCGAGATTTTGAGGGTAAATAGTGTTATCTATAGGGTATATCGGGCTTTTGGGGTCAAGTGTGGTTGAGATTTCGGGCTTTTGGGGGGGCAAATTAGGGATGAGATCTTCTGGGTTAATTATGTTATGTGTAAGGTATATAGGGTTAATATATTAGTGTGTATAGTTTTTGTGGGGTACACAGGGCTTTTGAGGGTTAGGCTTTATGGTGTTTAGGGTTTCGGGGTGTAGGGTTGTTTTCACCTACGCAGCTGAGTTGGGAGCTTAGGGTTAAGGGGGCTTTGGGTTTGGGTTGTGCTTGGGATGAAGCACGTAGAGGGGGAGCTGTGTATAGAGACCTTGCATCACCAAGGCTCTGGATTACTGCAAACCCTTTGATTTAACAGACTTGGCGCGATCAAGGACACTTGTCGATTTGGGAGTTATCACGTATTCAGGCGATATCAACTAGGACAGACTATGAACACTCTGAGGAACCGTGGCAAACGCTCATAACGCCATTTCCCAACTCTACACATCCCTGCTCCTGCTATCAGATGCGTGCTCTGACACTCTAATCTTCCTTGCCTACATCCTAAGGTCATCTGAGCTATGGTCTAAACTCCTAGTATATTCCTGAATAACACCTATACTACAGAGCGGGGGGGAGTTCCAGAGTGTAGCTCTTGGGCTTTGGTTTGGCAGAAACCTTCATGTTCTGTGGGAGTGCATTAAGAGCACCTGTTCATACAGCTGCTCAGGCGGGGTCTGCATAGTCCGGAAGGCTTGGTTGACGATCTCCCTCTCCAACATTTTCGTGTGCTTCGTTGGGTGGCTTTGAGGTTTAGGGTTTGAGGGTTTAGGGTTTAGGATTTGCGTGGCAAGCATGAACAGCGCTGGGTGTGTGCTGCACCGTAGAGACCGCCTCAGTGGCCGGGCCCTGGGGTCGCCTCTGTTTCGGATAATCGTGGTAGGGCCATCCTGTTGGGAGAGGTTGCTAGGAGTACGCTCCACTCCCGTGCGTAAATCATGGACCCCAACCCCAGACCTTAGACACCTGAACCCCCTTAACTTCACAAGACTGTCTGATACTCTTGACCCTTTCAGCCCCAAACCCCAAAAACATCCCCCGAAGGGCGCAAGTATTCAGATAGCGCGTACCTTGGAACCACACCGATGAGTTCTTATTTGGGTACTTCGACCATGAACCCAAAACCCCAAAACCACAAACCCCAACCCCTAAACCGTGAATCCTAAACCCTCAGCCCTAAACCTGCCCTACCTTTGCACAAGCAACATGCATCCGCACACAGAGCCCTTTGCTGTTCACTGTCCTGTTTATGCAGGGGCCATCTATGGAGAGAGCAGGGTGCAGGGTGTATGGTTTAGGGTTGCGGGCAACACACTGCTTACAGGGCCGTAGACCCCTTGATTAAGATGTACACCCTAAGTCGTACAAAGGCTCCTAGTCCTCACCCTAATCCTTAAATCGTAAACCCCTAAAACCCTAATCCTTAAATCGTAAGCCCCTAAACCCTAAGCTCTAATCCCCAACCCTGATCCCTAATCCTAAACCCTGATCCCTGAACCCTAAACCACAGATCATAACCCCCCCCGAACCCCAAACCTTGATATCTAAACCCCAAACCACAAATTCCCAAACCCCAAAACCCTAAACCCCAGATCCCTAAACCCTCAAAACTCCCTAAACCCAAAACTCCCTAAACCCCAAATCCCTAAACCCCAAATCCCTAAACACAGCAACCCTGAGGTTGGCACACCCAGTTTTTTGCCGCTCCCAAGCCGTTCTGCACCTTGTCCATGGGGAAGGCCTGGGACCAGGCTTCAGGGTCGAAGGCCTAAAATTTGGGGTTTAAGATTTAGGGTGTAGGATTTATGATTTAAGGGTTTGGGTTTTAAACTTGGTTTGGGGGTTTAGGTTTGGGGGTTGGGGTTCAGGTTTTTGGGGGTTGAGGTTCAGGGTTTAGGGCTTCAGGGGGTCTGGGGCTTGGAGTTTGGAGGGTTTAGCCTTAGGATGTGGCGGTTCAGAGCACGCAGTTATGACCGAAACATCGCTGGTACCTTTAACCCCATATCAAGGCTTTGGGGGAAGTTTAGGGTTTACCTGGGCCTTGGCAGAGCCCTGAATTTTAGATATGCCTACCACCCAAAAAGATGTAGCCTCACCCTAAACCCTAAAGAACCAAGGTCCGGGAGGGATCTGGGTCTTGCCTTTTAGGGTCTAGGCAAGCCTTGGCACGAATAGCTGCCCCTGTAAACAAGGGCGGAATCCCTTAAGCAGATTCCAAGATTTTAATCAGGGTTCAGGGTTCAGGGTTTAGGGGTACTATTATAGGGAGTATACGGATTCACACGGATACAGGATCAAGGCCAACCCTCCGGTAATCCAGGATGAAATCTGATGTGACAAGCCCAATGGGTCCAGGTAGCTATATTCGCCAAGGCATCCAGCCTCAGACCATTCAGATCCCTTTTATTTTAGACACGCCGCAGCCTGGCCACACCCCCCGCCATGGTGGGTGGCCTAGTCCAGCCTGACCATCCCGCATGAAATTTCAGCCTCGCCCAAGGTTCGAGGCTCTGGCAGTACGCGGCGGGCGCATTTTTCGTTCAAAACGATGTT
>CAJNIZ010039813.1:38711-49866 GCA_905231905.1 Symbiodinium pilosum | reverse complement strand
GGGTTTAGGGTTTAGGGTCCACGCGTCCTAGGGTTTAGGCTAGAGGGTTTAGGGTGATTGGTGGGATGTTAAGTAAGGCCCAGGTAAAGGTCTCACATACCTTCTTGATGAGTGAAGTCCGTGACATATTCAGCACGCACCCCCCCACCGATCCTCTGACCTTGAACCCAATATACCCAAAATACGAAATCGATCAAAATCCCGTTCGTTCAAAGAAGTATAAGAAGGACTAAGATGCAAGCTTACACTCTATTGGCGAGTAGAGTATCACCAATTGAAATACTACTCAAGTTCCCTACAGCCTCTATCAGGGTCTGCACTCAACCCTAAATCCTGAACCCTAAACCCTAAACCCTAAACCCTAAAATTTCTCTTTGCATTCAAAGAACTGCTGGCCGAAGGTGGAACGTCATCATCATCACTTTGTGCTATGGAGAACTCCTATAGGACCGGAATTCTCCAGTGTTTAGGGTGTATAGAGCTTTTAGGATTTAGGGTTTAGGATTTAGGGTTTAGGCTTTAGGGTTTAGGCTTTAGAATTTAGGGTTTAGGCTTTAGGGTTTAGGGTTTGGGATGGAAGATTCAGGCCTTGGGCTGTTTATGGTTTAGGGTGTAGGGGTTTATGGGTTTATGGGTTTTGGATGTAGGGTCTCAATGCAAAGCTTGGAACTGAAGTTTGCGGGGTGCCCTTCGAGTGTTCGGGTGCTCCATTCGTCTGTTGGAACCATCCTGCAAGCGGAAACCAAATGGGTCTAGGGTTTAGGGTTTAGGGGTGGGTTTAGGGTTTAGGGTTTCGTGCCATAAGAGACTGAATGAACTGCTTTACGGGCTCGTAGGAGGGGACGGTGGGTCTTATTACCTTAAGTAGCCGGTATATCGTGCCTATATACCCGCCATATAACCAAATAGTTCCCAAACTGCTGACGTTAAAGTATCATGCATGACCTCAACATACTATGGCACCAGAATTACTGAACCCTACACCCAACCACTGAACCTTAAACTCTTCAGGAGAGGCCCTGAGTCCTAATGCCCAACCTCAAACCCAAAATCAGAAACCCAAACCTTAAACCCTGAAATCTTAAACCCTAAGCCCTAACTCCTTCAGCCCTGAAATCCTAAACCCTGAACCCTAATCCCAAAGCTCTCAACACACATCCTGTGGCGAAGAGGCCGCCTCGCAGGAAGAACCAGACAAAAGACTGGGTTGCTGTTGAAGAACTTACCCTAAACACTAACCCTAAGCCCTAAATGAATATATATATATATGTAAATATATAGTAGTTGGTATGGCTTCCCCAATATAGTAACTCAACTTAAGTTCCTTAATAGCAACCCGAAACATGAGGGGGACGGGCTCAGGAAGGAAAGGACAGAGAGAGGGAGAGAGACAGCGAGAGGCATACATATGTATATATACACACACATATATATATATATAAGTAGATATATATATATACACATTACGTAAGAGCATATACATATTTAGGTTATGTATATATGCACATACATATACATGCAACTGTGAATGTAGTTGTAAACAAAATACAGTAATCATACATATGTACATACTTCTATCTGTATGTATACGCAGGTTGTGGTAGATATCTGAAGAGAGAGGGTGGAGGCGTTGACAGCTTTAAATGCCTTAAGGTGGGCAGGGCTTGGACATCAAACGTTCTGAACTAAAGGTGCCAAGGGGCCCTGAGACTATATGATATGATGTGGCTCCGGTATGATTATGGGGAGGGGTCCCTAGTTAGCTTCCGTACTGTTGATACTAAAATTCCGGCATGACCTTAGCATACTACAGTACCATAGTCCCCACTGTTTAGGGCATTTAGGGCCATGCTGGAGTTTCCGTATCGACCGTATGGGCACTGTTGAGGAACTGCCAGGTGCGAGTTTTGATAGGGTTTAGGGTTTAGGGTTAACCAAGGTTTCAACCGGGGTCAAAGGAGTCGGGTTTAGGGCTTATTGGAGAAGAAAATGTTTAGGGGGTATATGCGCAGGGGTGTATAGGGGTTATATACGGCTGAGGAATTCTGACTCACCACTCCATGAGCTGCGGACTAAATTTAGGTTGGGGGGGACCTAGTTATAGGGGATATATGGAGGGGTATAGGGGGACCTATGTAAGGGATATATACTACAACTTCAATCCAAGCCTCAGAGAGCCAAATTGGGAGTTCGTGTGTGTTTGATCAACTCGATTTGGTTATCCACCACGGTCGCAGAGCTAAAGTTGCTCAATAGCAACCCAGGTTTGTGAGAAGCTCTAGGCTTGCTAGGGTTTAGGGTTTCGGGGGTTTAGGGTTTAGGGGGTTTAGGGTTTAGGGTTTCGGGGATTTAGGGTTTAGGGGGTGTAGGGTTTAGGTTTAGGGGTTAGGGTTTAGGGGGGTTTAGGGTTTAGGGGGTTTAGGGTTTAGGTTTAGGGGGTTCAGGGTTTTCAGGTGGCAGTCTACTTGGAGGGTCAGGGGGACGTAGTACGGAATGGAAAAAGCAATGGAAGCTGCCATATTATTTGGGGCTTAGGGTTCGAAACTTTATTACCTGATTTCCTAGACTGACCACAGTTGAACTTTGCCAAGCCCAGAGCTCCAAGTCCACAAGCGAGACTCTGAAAAATGCGAGATTCATAGGCTTAGGGTTGTTTAGGGTGTGTTTTAAGTAGGTCTGCTATGTTATAAGTCCCATGCTACTCCAAGTAGTCTGCTGTTGCATAACTAGGTTTGCTATGTAAGTCAAGTCGTACCGTACCAAGACTTGGGTTCTCAGCCTTAAGGATACCTAAACCCCATATGGGATGGAGTCTAAAGTCCTTAAAGGGGGTGATCTAGGGGGTTATATAGGACTACGTACTCTAGGAGTTTAGACTATAGCTCATATGTAGTCAAGATGATAGCCCCAAAACCCTGAAAATTGCCCAACAGAACAGGTTTAGGGATTTAGGGTTTAGGGTTTAAGGTTAGGGTTTAGGCCCTAAACCCTAAACCCTAAACCCAATGGTTTAGGGTACTCTACGGACTTTGGGTTGCCGAATCGGAAAGCCCTGGAACTTTAAAGCCCTTCCCTGCTCACCTCGAGTCAAAGCGGTTTAGGGTTTAGGGTTTAGGGTTCTGAACCCTTAGGGTGTACCTAAACCCCAAAAGTCTGTAAAACAATGGCCTTCATGGCTGTCATTATGGGTTTAGGGCCATTATTTTACATACTTTAGGGGTTTAGGGTGTAAGGTTTGGGTTTAGGGCTTTACGTTTGGGGTTCAGGGTCCGAAGCCCTACACCCCAAACAAACCCTACTTGACCCTAAACCCTGAACCCTGAACTCTAAAGTGTCTTGTTGATATTAAACTAGATATCCTGCATGACCTTACATACCCCTAAACACTAAACCCTAAACCTTATGATACCAATAATTCCCAGGGGTCGAGGAACTTAGGGCCATGCAGGATTTCTGCTATCCACCCAAACTCCGCATCCCTTTCCTTCAGGACTCTAAGCTTAATCGTTTAGGGTTTAGGGTAAGCTTTGCACACTTCACCCAAGTGAAGTGGTGAGCCTAGACAGCCTTGCTGGCGTGCATGTATACTAGGCTTATTGAGGGACCCTCCATAGTGGACATAGGGGATCCTTGTAGTTTAGTATAATCTCTGGTATAGTCCCTACGTAATGAAAAGCTCATGTCCAGTAACAATTTGAGAAATGTTGTTTGTGGCGCATATAAGGACTTCCTCAGGTTCATTATCACATGGGTCCCTGTAGTGGGCGGTTCCTACTATAATCTGGGTCAATTAAGTATATGGGGAACCACCTAAACCCTAAACAAAATTTAACCGCCAGTAGGGAAATATCGACTGCAGCTCCTGTAGACATTGTGACTGCCACTCAGAGGCTCAAGGTTTAGGGTTAACAATCAACCCACATGGTTTGCTGTGGCAGTAACTCAACCTAAGTCCCCTAACCAGTATGGGCTGTTAGACACTAAATTGCCTGATAACTGTTGATGCTAAAAATCCTGCATGACCCTAGTATACTATAGTACCATAAATTCCCAGGGTATAAGGTACCTAGGGTCACACAGGATTTTTAGTATCCGACCGTAGTATCCTAACAAGGGTAGATTAAAGGTCTAATAGCCCATCCCCGAACCGCAGCCCAAACAACATCACTGGGCCTGTTCTTGTTCTTTGGCAGGCTGCATTGCTTAAACCTCAGGGGTGTAGGGTTTAGGATTTAAGGTTTCACACACTTGGCCAGGAACGTAGGTAGTTCATGGGTTCCTCTATTACCCCCATCTATAGCCCGCCTCTAGACCATCCGCCCTAGGTTCCCCCCTTAGTTAAGGCTACGGAATTATGGGGGAACCCAGGGGGGACTAGGGGGGGAGGGTTTGTAGGGGAACCCCCTGTTCCCTAAACCGAGTCGTGCGTTTTTTGTTTTCTACCGTTTAGGGCTTAGGGGCAGTGAGAGGTAGACTAGGGGACAAGCTCAGGACAGCTATGACCGTGTGAGCAGGTGACACAAGGGCCCAAACCCCAAAAGTATGCAGAATACTTGCATTTTAGGCTATGTTTAGGTGTTTTGGCCCATTATTTTACCTACTTTTGGGGTTCAGGGGGCTCTAAAGGCATCATTGCACAAGGGTTGCAAGGGTTGTAAAAGGATCAATGTGTTTTAGGGCATGTTTTTTGGTAGGTTTTGGGGTCGGCATCTCTGTCACAATAGGAATGGCGACAGGCAAGCGAAAGTGATCCTGCTGGGTTTATGGCTCAGGGTTTCGGGTTTCCGGCGTTAAGTGCTCAAGGATGGTAAGCTGCCAGAAAACTCGGTTTAGGATCAAGATAATCTGAACATGTTTCTTCTTAGTCTGCTCCGTTTTCATACATGAGCGTTATTGTAAAGAGCACGGTATTGTTGTTCCCAAAAAGTCCATGTATACTATATATATATACACTAACTATACATATATACATATATATATTTAACAAGAATTTGGGCCCCAAAGGAATATGTGGGCGCCCTTTTGGGCCCTAAGTATATACCAGATACCTAGACAGACCCGTAGGGTGTGTACACTGGCTCAAGAGCCGTCGGGCTTGAAGCAGATTATGCCGTTTAGGATTTAAGGCTTAAGGTATGCTATCATCTATCTGAAGCGTTATATCGACAAGCACAAGTTTGGTGTTGATGGCTTTCATACGCCTGGGCTTGCCTAAAAAAATGCTGTTCTTGACAATTGCCTTCGTGCCACCTTTCATTACTACAAACCCTGAAGGTCCAGATACCTAATAATCATATACTTACCCAAAATCTGTACTAGAATTACTATGACCCAAAACCCAAAAACCTAATTATTGGGTACTTGGACCCTCTGGGCAAAGTAAAAATATTCGCCGAAGCATTCCAAACCTTAATCGTTATACCCTAAATCTCCAAACCCTAAACTCTAAATCCCCTAACCCTCAGTCCCTCGACCCTAAACCCAAGATCCCTGAACATTGAGAAATAAACCCCTTGAACTTTGGTTTTTAAATTCCCGCGGTCTTGATTTATAGTCTCCCGAACCGGACACCAATATACCTCTACCAATATTGTTGCGGGCGCTAACAAACAACACATGGCCCCTGTAAAACCATGAACGATGTTTATAAAGCCCCATGAGGCTTTTGTGGGGAGACTACGCGGTACATAAGGGCTGTGTGCGGCGCATATGGGGGAAACTACCCATCTGAACATTCCTCAGACCCTAAACCCTAAGCCGTAAACCCTAAACCCCAAACCCCGGATCCTAAACCCTAAACTCCAAACCCTCAACCCTAAACTCTAAACCCAAAAACCCCAAGCCCTGAAACCCTAAACCCCTCAAAACCCCCAAACCCTCCAAAACCGCCATTATTCTACATACTTTTGGGGTTCAGGATAAACCCTCAGCCCCGCACCCTGAACCAGAGCTGCTCAGTGCCAAAGTCGCACCCTAAGCCTTGAACCTCCAATTGTCGAAGCCAACCCCGCTCCAACGCCCCCCCCCCTCCACTCTGGGAACATTTTACGCTTCAGGACCTAGGGTTTAGGGTTGAGGCTTTAGGGTTTAGGGTGGTTATTTAGGTGATCTATAGGCACTGTAAATATAAACTTCGTACAAGGTCGTGAGATTGTATGGGGGCTCCTTGTAAACATCCCTTCTAATAGCCCATGACCCAACATCCCCTTCCCAAAACACGCACACTTGCGCATACGAACCTCTGAGGGTTTCTTTCATGCGCATCAGCCCACTTTACCCTACAGGCACACACACAAAACAATAACAACTCCCTCCCTCACCCCCCAAAAAAGCACAGAACCAAGTCAGGCTCCAGCCAAGCCGACTCCCAATCGCACGGGGCGGCGTCTCAGGAAAGTCGCAAACCCACTGGCACCCTCTATCCTAAATCCTGACATCAGTGTAGGTGACATGTTTTTGCAAAAGAGGATGCTCAACCAGCTCGGTCCACATGTGATGATGCCAAAAGGACCTCGTAAAGCTGCAGAATAATGGCCTATGCACATCCCTAAGGCTACAAACAGCCCAATGTAGGTCATATTGATAGACTTTGGGCCAACTTAAATAGTATCTATAGACCTGGAGCCCTATGCAAATGGGCTAGCTTCATGCAATTTCGTAAGGCAAAGCTGTGATCAGTGCAGGTTTCACAGTTGAAGCCTTCAAGCAAGCAGCGACGCCGGGCGGGTCTGAAGTGTAGGTATAGGGTTCAGGGTTTAGTAGCAGGGCTTTGGTAATTTCAAGCCCGATACGAACCCTTTCAGAGTAAGTTGACAGTCATCGGTTCCGTATTTTGGGGGTTGGGGTACTAAAATGCCTTTCTATCCCTTCATATTTCCTAGAAAGGGCTCAAATAACGCCTCTTTAAAAAAAAACTCAATGGTAAGTTTCAATTCCATTCTCCATTGGGTACCCTATTGCCAAGATACCATCATCAGTTTTCAAATTTAAGTCCTTAGAGCCTCAGCGTATAGGTGCTTCGGGCGCAACTTATATACTATGAGGGCACCGCACCTCTGCTCATGCTAAAAAGCCTGCATGACCTTAGTATACTGGAATACCAGATCTGCCAAGCCGACAAGTTGCTCAGGGTCATGCAGAGCTTTTTGAGGGTTTAGGGTTTCGGGGTTTATTAAGGTATAGGGGTTTAGGGATTTAGGGTTTAGGGGATTAGGAGTTTAGGTATGGACCCTTAGCTTCCACGTAACAAGCCGCAACAGCAACAGCACCCCAACGTGCGCAAATAATCAACAAACTTTCCGCCTACCCCCAAATTCATCTACCCACAGGCAAAAAAAGCCTACCTAAGCTATAGTCTAAACTCCTTAAGGGCGTTTTATATACGGGAATATATCGGGGAGTAGTATAGGGGCTATGTAAGGGGATACTTGCAAGTCCGACTATAGCTCAAAAGTCTGTAGCTACTTTGGGCTATTGTGATGCCGCGCAGTTATTGCCTTCAACAACCCAAAACTGTAGGAGGTACACGGGCCATTTTTGTGAGTATTTGGGATGTCTAGGTAGATGACCTGTATGGGCTTATACAAGGTTATATATGGAGATATATTGGGTTCTGTAGGGTTATCGATGGCCGTATAGGGTTTTGGACAAGCAGCTTTCACGAGGCA
Organism: Symbiodinium pilosum; assembly: GCA_905231905.1. Lineage (NCBI taxonomy): Eukaryota > Dinophyceae > Suessiales > Symbiodiniaceae > Symbiodinium > Symbiodinium pilosum. The sequence goes on along the minus strand of CAJNIZ010039813.1, from coordinate 42,199 downwards.
TCTCATGCTGAATGGACCCTTGGGGTTTGATCCTAAGCCCTAATCCCTAAAATCTAACCCTGCTGGGACTTTGTAAGCTTGACATTTCCGGGCCGCAAGAGACAACAGCTGTCAGCCTCGTCAGCCTTTCTTCTTACTGTTTGGTTCGGCTCCCAACCTTAAAGCATCAAAGGCTTAGGGCTTAGGGTTTAGGGTTAGGGCTTAGGGTTTAGGGTTAGGGTTTAGGGTTTGGGGGTTAGCGTTTAGGGTTTAGGGAACCCAAACCTTAAAGCACCAAAGGTGTATACGCTGAGAGCAAGAACCATCAAGCTGTCCCTAAAGTTTCTGAAATAACACAAAATCCCTAAAGCCTACTTGGAGGGTCAGGGGGACTTAGTAAGTAGGTTAATAACCCCTATAACCCATATAGTAAGCCTAACTATCCCCATTACTAACCTACTTACTAAATCCCCTTGACCCTCCAAGTACCAGTATGGGCTATTCGACCCTACGAACACTATTAGCACATTAATAAGGGCAGATTAAGAGCCCTTTACGGTCTAGTCTAATAGTCCTGGTAAACCCCAAATCTTGTTTCAAACCGGTTGGGCCAAGCGACGCTGCCGTCGAGGGTCTTTGATGGTGAGACAACTGAAATCTCTACAGTGTCGAAGGCTAAACCCTAAACCTTGAACCCTAAACCTTTAGATTGAGGTTGTATAAAGGTTGGCCAGGTGTGTCACTATTCCTCCGATTTATTCTGGGAAATCGGTACCTGAACAACCAAAAGGAAGTGATATACTAGCCCAACACCCGTATATTGAGGTAGTATTAGGAAAGGATTTGGGTAATATTCAGGTTATACTATATTAGGGTATTGGCCCAACACCCCTAAAAATAGCCCCAACAGCCATTATTCGACACATTTTTCGAGTTCAGGTACTCGAACGGCTATGCTTCACACTTCTGCTTGGGCAGTTGCCTTAGAAAGAGAAGACTGCCTTGATGGCACAAGCGGAAAAGCCCTGAGCCCTAAACCCAGGACCCAAATCCTAAACCTGTTAGATAAGAAACGATGCCTTTACAGGACGGCTCAGAGATCGAACTCCTTCCAGAAGTCGTCATCGGCATCGTCCTGCGCAGGATCAAAATATCAGGTTTTCAGGAGTCTAAACATTTTTCAGTGCGTCACCAAGTATAGAAACATCTGCAATGGGAACTTTTTGAAGGCAATCGCTGCGAAAAGAAATCGTACTCGCAGCAGAGGAGCTTGGATTGTGTGCACCAGGGGAGCCAACCTTACCATTGGACACGTCCGGTCAGGTGATTTTATGGATGCTCTGGGTTTCCAGCCTATGCTAAACCCTATCACCCAAGCCAGACACCTTTCCCGCAACAGTTTCAGGGACTGCGAAGTAACAAAAGCTTCCTTCTCGTACAATGCAGAAAGCTTAAGCTCGTTTCCTGTTTTGCATTAAACTCTAGACCCATGCTCTTGACTCTGGTCTGAATCCGTTGAATGGGATTTTTGCTGGTTGAGCTACACACGGCTCTACTCCAACCCTAAACCCTAAATAAACCTAAACAGGACACTACCATTAAAAATGGGGTTTGGGTTTAGGTTCAGGGTTTGGGGTTAGGGCTTAGGGTTTGGGGTTAGGGTTTAGGGTATTAGGACCAGCTACAGGAGGAAGTTTTCCGTGGGGGAAGATTTGCATGAGGGGAATAAAAGGGGCATATAGGGACCATGGGAGTTTATCTAAGGAGTATGTGACCCTAAACCCTGAACCCTAAACCCTAAACCCTAAACTCTGAGCCCAGTATGTCAAGCTTATGTAAGGTCCCTACCTAGTCAGCGGGCCCGCTCGTCTGTCTGCTTCTTGCGCGTGGCCTGCCCAACAAACGCACACCACGAGGCCTGTTTAATGGCCGGCCGCCTCCAAGGCGGCAGCCGCCTTTTCCTCCTCCTGCCGCTTTTTCTCCAGAGCGGCCTTCGCGGCGGCCTTTGCTGCTGCCTTCGCCGCGCGAGCCTTGGCCCGCGTTTCGCGCGGCTGCACCGCTTTCCCTCCGTCCTCCTTCTCCTTTTGCTCCACGACCTGTCAAGCAGGCACAGTACGCGCAGCTGGCCACCCCTTGGCCCTGTATTCGCGGCCTTTTGGTGCTGCAGCGTCAACCAGGCACTTATTTGGACATGCCATCGCTCAATGTCCTCTGCTGTAAAGCCAGCCGCAACCTCACAGACAGAGCTACTCGCAGAGCGGTTCCTCACAGGCGGGGCTACTCGCAGGACGGTTTGCAATTTTTGGCTGAGGTCCGCGCCAGGGGGCGGGTGTAGACCCCGCATTTGGCCTTGACTTGCTCCCCCGGAGTCATGGCGAAGTCCTGCTGACCTCGGCTGCAAAGGCAGGGGCTGCTCTCTATCACGCATGCTTTTGGGCCCTTGCGCCGTAGCGCACGCCTGATGTCGCGCCACTCCGCCGGAGGCGGCTGCGGTGGCTGCGCTGCCGCAGCGGCAAGCTGGCGTGCAGCTGCTTTGCGGCCTGTCATGCTGGCATTGGTTCTCTGTGCGCGACCTCTTTTACACGGCCCTGCCTGGAGGCTTGCGGCCTGCTGCAGGCGGATGCCCGCCAGGGCCAAAGATGGCACGGCTTGTTTCCGCAGGTCCTCGTCCGCCAGTGCAGCGCGTTCAGCCGCGGCGGCGTCTTCCTCATGTCTTCCCTTTGCCACTAGGTGCAGATGAGCTTCGGCTTTGCTGAGTTGCGGTGCCTCCGCCGTCGGCATGGGCAGGTCCCCAGACTCGCCCTGAGCCTGGCAGGGACGCCGCTCTGCACTGCCGCCCTCTTTCCCATGCGTGCTGACAGGCCTCGACCATCGCAGGGTCGAGCGGACTGCCTAGCAGATGTATGCTTCGCTGCAGCCCCGAAGTGATGCGGAATGTTTATTGAGAGCAGCACACTCGTTGCCGTTTGCTGTGTTGTTGTTGGCCTCAAACAAACTTGCCGCCGCCAACCTACAAGCCGAGTTTTCCAGTCACTTTAAGGTGTGCACTGCAGCGCTGGACGACCCGGCGGCGGCTGGGGCCTTGGATAGCGGTCCACTGAGTCTACTGCAGCCATCCCTGCAGTCGCTGTCTTGAGTGCCCTGCCGCAGTACCTTCCGGGCCTTGCGAGCATCGCACGCTGGCCAGTCGGTACATCATGTCATGGTGTCACTAACTAACACACACACACACACACACGCGCGCGCGCGCACACACACACACACACACACCCGCGCACACACACACACACACACACACACACACTTGGCCGCCTGTTGTAGGCAGGTGGCTGCTCGCCTACAACAGGAGAGCACTATACTGTTGCGTTGCGAATCTTTCTGAGACCCCAACAGGAAGGCCCGGCGCGTGCGAGCTCGCTGGTTCCTGAGGCAAACATGCTGTCCACTTGTGCGCTACTAAGTTGCAGGGTCCTCATCCCGGCTTTGCTCCTGGTGTGTCACGTTGTCCT
>CAJNIZ010039813.1:0-21548 GCA_905231905.1 Symbiodinium pilosum | reverse complement strand
CTACCCCTTTTCAGGATACCTAACTTTATGTCTGGAATCTTCTATACAGAAAAGCCATACTCCCTTTTTGATCCCCACCTGCCTCCCAAAAAGTCTGCAACAGAATGGTCGAAAAGGCGAAAAGGCTGACAAAGACAGTCAACAAGGCCGTGATTCTACGAAAGGTTTAGGGTTTAAACCCTAAACCCTAAACCCTTGGGGCCATGATTAAACTTGCTTTGCTGGTTCAGGCATGCCCTCCATCCTGAACCTTTAACTGTAAGGTTGAGTCCATTGGCCCCTGGGTCCTTAACCCTGGGATCCTGATATACCTACACTATATACTTATAGGTACCCTGAATGGTCCCTAGAGTCCACCCTAAAAGGCCTTAGACCCACATTGGGGGCCCATCCTTCTACCCTAAACCCTATACACGGAACCCTAGACCGTATAAATCTTAGTCCCTTCAGACCTAAACTGAAATCCCTACACCCCCCATGTGCTCCCACAAACATCAAGGGCCGCCACCCCATTTAGGGTTTAGGGGTAAGGGTCTTTGGTTTAGGGTTTAAGGTTAAGAGTTCAGGATTTACTGTTTAGGGTTTAGGAAATCACAATCTCGAAGCCTTACATTGCCTTACATACCTCACAGCTGCAAAAAGCCTCTTGAAGGCTTCCAACCCTAATCCCCACATCCGACAAGTCCCTACACAGCCTATACACGTTAAGGGCCCCGGTTCCAAACCTTGAAAAGACTGCCTACACCCCCTAAATCCTAGCCCCTTGGTCCGAAACCCTAAGCCAAACCGCCCATATGGACGCCCTCAATGACAAACCTTATGGGCCCTTATCTTCAACACAAACCTCGCCCCCCACAGATTACAAACAAAAGTATCTTCCCAGAAAAAAAACCCATTACTGCATTGAGAAAACTGGGGGATTATTGGGGGGGGGGGGGGTTCCATGCTTTGGATCCTTCAGAGAGTCTGGGAATCTGGCCCCATATCCTTAACCCTAAGCCCCAAACCCTAAACTCTCCAAACTCTAAACCCTAAGCCGTAAAACCCTAAGCAGCCCCGGCCAGCGGGCCCTGGGCGCCCGCACCGAACCCGAAGAACCCAGCTGCATGCCGTGGTGGGGTGCCGAAGGGCCTTCGGCTTGCGCCGGGCTTGAGGGGGTTCAGGGTGCAGGGTTTACAGGGTTTAGGGTGTAAGGCTGTAAGGTTGGGGCTATAGGGTTTGGCGAGAACCAGGGAGTACTCCTTCGACACGAGAATCTTAAGCGACGCTTCGACCTCCTGTATGACGACATCCAGGAGCAACAAACAAACCTCGAGAGGACTTGCCGGGCGGTAGAGAATCCCATTGGATCTTCGCTTGTGTGAGTCCCGGGATGATCGAGGTGTCTTCGCCCCCATTCTTGACCCTAAGGGTCCAAGGACCCAAATAATAGGGCTTTAGGGCCCAAATACGATAACATTCATGGTATTTGGGCCCTAAAACCCAATTATTTGGGTCCTTGGACCCTTATATACATATATATATATATATCCCTATATATCCTCCTATAACCCCTTTAAAGGGGCCCTACTCTTTGGGTCCTTGGACCCTTAGGGTGAAGAATGAGCACGTAGCCTGGTTAACTCGTTGTGTAGCGATCTCGTCTTCGTGGCGGAGGGCTAGACGACGAAGAATCAGCACGAGCGTTTAGGGTTGCAGCCTGAACCTAGACCCTCCTCCCACCCTCAATTAGGACCTAAGTACCCGGGGTCTATTGCTTATACTAAATCACATTTTATGAGGACGAATTAAAAGGGTAAAATTGTACACGTTGAGAGGGGCTTATATGGGCTTCACAGGGTGCGCCCAGCTACATAATCACACGTGTGAAATCCTAGACTTGCAAGTTGTGGGACTTAGAACCATACTTATCCCCTTACGCCCTAAACCCTTCATCACCCACATAACTCAAAGGGCTCAAAAGATGGGATGAGGGAAGGTGGGGTATAGAAAATAAGCCCCAATATAGTAGAATATACATATATATAAAGGATCCTTTAACCCACCTACCTTCATCCCACCTTTTGAACCCCTTGAATAACTTGGGGGCCCGTTTCCTTGAAGGAGATTCACATTTCTGTTATTCGTACATAGTGCCTTCCCAAGCTAACATGGCACCCCAAAAGGGCCCTATTGTCCTTTCAAGTCCAAGGGAGCACTATATGAGGTTGCAGTTTTTTCGTGGGGATGGAATATCTAAAGAGCCCCTTGCGCTTACGCGGGCCTGCACTACTATACCCTACCTCCTTTTTTCGGGTACCTCGTTCTGAATACAGAAGATACTCGACCTAAAGTTGTGTTCGGGAGGGTTAGGGTAGGGACTAGGTAGGGGCCGCCCCTAAACAAAAATACTCCAATGGGATAAGCTCTGTCCCAGGCAGGCTTGGACGGGAATCCACAAACACCTACAGAGACACGGAGGCGGAGAGAGACTTTCAGAAAGGTTTTCCAACATACGAGTGTTACAACTAACCCCAAATATGATCTTTAGAAACGCTGCCGCAAAGGAGGCCCTTCTTTGATGGAAACTCCCTAAACCCTAAACCCTAAACTCTAAACCCTAAATCCTAAACCCTAAACTCTAAACCCTAAACCCTATAACCCTAGACTTCGACAAACGCCCACGTGGGCTGGACAAATGGGTGCAACTTCTCCTGCCTCGCGAAGGAGCCGTGGCCGGAGGGTAGCCTGCTTCTTTCCCAGAGGGTCCATGTACCCAATAATTAGGTCCCTTTAAAGGGGGTTATATGAGCTATAGTCTAAACTCCTTAACGGGGGGGATATATAGGGGATTATGTAGGGGACTACTATAGGGGTTATTAAGGGGGATACTAGGAGTTTAGACTACATCTCATATAGGATATGTAGGGAGTATAATAGGGCTTAGGGTTTAGGGTCCATGTACCCAATACTTAGGTGCTTGGGATTTGGGTGACAGTAATTATAGTATAGGTTTTGGGGAAGTATAGGATTATTAGGTACTTGGACCCTTAGGGTTTCTTTAGGGCTTGAGGTCAGGATGGGAGGTGAGCCTATACAAAACCCTATACCAGGACCCTCCTTGTACCCTTAATTGGGGATATATGGTCCCTGATAGTAGCCTCTTAGGCCCTAATTGAGGGTAGAAGGAGGGTCTAGGTATAGCAGTTGACATTTCATGTTCCATGTTCTTTTCCATTAGATTGTCCAATATCCCTATATAACCCCTAGAGAAGTTACAAAAGGACGAGCGCTTAGGATTCCCGACGCCATTAAACGGCAGTGGACCCGCCCGAAGTGTCTGCTTTCAAAGGGCCGGCTCAAGAGACAGCCTAACATCCCTTAAGCCAGTGTAAGATTTTCGGGCGAACTAATCTGCGGGGATATGGCAAGAAGGCCTGGTAACATCATCGTTTGTTGACGCTCGCGATTCCGCTACAATGAAAATGAAATACAGAGGGCTGCTGCATGGAGAGTTCTGAGAATTCCCATCCTAAACAACGCCAAAAACGCGCTCATCCCCTGTACTCCAAGGGTCGCAAGGGGCAGCCCATGCAACAAACCTATGATATAAACCCTCATCAAGTCAGTAGAACCCTACCCCTGCCACAAAAGAAGGCCTCAATAAATTGCAGCCGCTTGGTAAATTTGTTTTGAACAGGACTTGGTGTGGGGCAGACATGGCGATAGGCCCTCGAACCACAACAAGCACCAAATACGCCACAAATGCCCCGTGGCCTAAGTTGCGCACCCTCACTAATCGGCGTCGGAAAAAAGCTTGCCTGATACACAAAATGAGATATGACAGAGCGGCCTAGGCCCTGGATACATCTATCTGCGATGCCTGCATAGTCCAAATTCGTGCCTTACAAGCGAACAACAAGTGGCCTCTCACACAGAAAACACAACCCCAAAAGCCATATCATAACCTGCAATTTTGCAAAACTAAATCCCTGAACCCCAGACTAAAGGCCTTAATCCAACGGACCCAGGCCTCAAGGGTCCAAGTACCAAATAATCATGGGGGGGCTGACTTTTTGGTGGTCCCCATAATAAGGATTATAATGTATTCGGATCTATCTTCAGGTCCCCCTATTTAGGGAAACTGCTTCATATACTGCACCCAAAAAACCACAACCACCCTTCTTGCCCTGTTTCCAGGTAGCCAATGCGCGGGCCTGAGACGAACTTATACATCCCTATGTCTCCCCGTATGTCCCTATATATCCCTCAAACACCTGTGGAGGGGAACAATGATTGGGTACTTGGACCTTTATCTTGCCAGGTTTGGGGGGCCCTAATAAAACCAAATTCTTCTGGCTTTATAAGGACTATGTGGGGATTAAAGGCAATAAAAGGTAAGCCTTATGTTCGAACCTACCCGTGTTTGGGAGAAGGACGAGTGAACGGTTCTGAGCTTGGGCGGAAGGCTTTCCAGTTGCCTCCAGCATCCATGGCCTGGCAAAACAACATTCCTCAACAAAAGTAAATATACAAAATGTGAGGGTTTTAGGTATATAGGTTACCCTGGGGAAGGTTTAGCGTACAGGGTCTGGGATTTAGAGTAGAGGGTTCAGGATTTGGAATTTAAGTTTATAGTTTCGGATCGCCTTTAGGGGTTAGGATGATTAAAAAGGGTCCGGGAACAGGAGCAGACCGTCTGGCATCTTTGGGTCTGCTTTAAGGATGCCTGAAATCGAAATACACTGATGGGTCCATGGTTCAGTGTTCACATTTCCGTGGTGTGTTATAAGCAAAGCTAGCATGTGAATGAATACAGAAAAGCGAGCCATTGCACAGGAAAAATGTGCGGATTAGGTTCCGAACCATCGACGGATAGGAAGAGTCCTGGATGCCTCTAGCAAAAAACAAAAAGACGTTGTGTCACCCGGTGCTGGGCCGTCTGTCCCACGAGCGCTTTGGATCCTGAGCCTAAACCCTAACCCAACAGATGTTGTGGGGCCTGCTGTCTCGCGTGGGTGCGGCCTTACGCGCCTTTAGCAATTTCAGATATAGCTCGTTCAGTCGTTGACACCATGGTACCACTGGCCATTTACAAAATGGGACCCCACGGGTTATGAGAATTGTGGGGTTATAGAATTAGCTCATTATCAGGGATCGTGTTGGGATTACTTTGACCGACACATTGTCAAACATATTCAGAACCTGAAATTAGGCCAACTTGGGAGTACTGCTTCTGCTAACCACCAAAAGGGATGAGGTCGGGTGAGGTCCATCACCCTCTTCTTACCCTTTATCAGGGCCTCGGTACCCTAGGAAAGTCTTGGCAGGTACCAGGATTGAAAACCCTACGAAACCGATTCGTCTCTCCAGTGAAACTACTAGTAAAAGTCGGCCCCGGGAATTACAGTACCAGGATTCAGAAGAGCTTCTTACCATCAATTGCAATGGATGTAGCGCCCAGAGGGTCCTTATATCCAACAATTAAGGAATTAGGCCCCAAAATATCAGACTATAGAAGGAATTATGGGTCCCAATTCCCTAATGGTTGTATATGTGGAACCTCTGGGGAGTTCATGTGTGGGAAGGCGGCTCATTACCGAACCATTCCTAGGTCCCTCAAAAGAAGCATTAGGCTTGTACGCCCTCAACTCGATGTATCCCGGCAGAAGAACCCAGTCCGAATTGTCCAATATAAGGCCCAAACCCTCTGAGCTTCATCCTAAACCCTAAACTCTAAACCCTAATCCCTAAACCCTAATCCGTAAACCCCCTGAACACCCTCCCAAAATCCCCATGGAGGCAGCATACAGGGCCTCAGCAGCGCCCCTTGGCAGAAGACATGGTGGACGTGGAGCTCTAGATGCTAGCTATATGAGCCATAGTCTACCTCCTTTATAAGCCCGACAATACTCCCCCATATAATCCCCTATATAGCCCCCTTTGAGGAGTTTAGAATATACTTCATATGAGCTACAGTCAATGTGTTTCCCATATAATTGATGGACATGTGTTCGTTATTAGGGAATGTGTTAGGAACCATGCTAAACCCTAATGGTCCAAGGACCCAATTGATAGGGGTTTAGGGCCCAAATACCATTAATATCATGATATTTGGGCCCTAAAGCCCTGTTATTTGGGTCCTTGGACCCTTAGGGAAACTACAAGAGGGACCCCATGTCCACTTTGAATGGCGCCTTGGCAAACCCAATTATTGTTGACAGCAGCTTATAGGGCTTTGGGATTAGGGTAGTGGTAGCTGTAGAAGGTTTAGGGTTTAGGGTTCAGGGTTTGCAGGGCTTGCGCATAAGTATATGAGAATTAAATACTCGGACCCGCATGGATTGCGGTTATCTTCTTGAAAAGTTCTAGCTTTTAGGGTCTTAGGCTTAGGTCACACAAGGTGCGCTTTTGCCAACGTACTCATCAAGGACATACTTATAGCTACTGTGGACTCCAGGATTTATGGAATTACTTGGCACCGGCTTTTTCCATCAAATAAACTTGTCACGCCCCATTTGTCCATATGAGGTCGAGTTCAACCACAGAAAGCCGACAGACTAGGCTTAGTCACCCTTAGGTAGATAGAATATGGGCTATATGGGGATATTATGATACACCCAAAGCCATACTCTACATACTTAAGGGGGACTATAGGCCCTAAACCCTAAACCGCCTAAACCCTAAACCCTATGTTCTATCTACTTAAAGTACACTAGAAGCCACGTAGTGCTAGGGTTTTTTGGGTCCTTCGGCTTTTCAGGGCTTTCCGGCAGGAAGCGCGCCGGTCCTGGCATGCTAGGGGCTTTGGGTTTAGGGTTTTGGGTTTTGGGGTTTAGGGTTTGGGGTTTAGGGGGTTGGGTTTTGGGGTTTAGGGTTTCGGGTTTTTGGGTTTTGGGGCTTAGGGTTTAGGGCTAAGCCCAGTGAGACCAAAAGATTCAGACTTCCGGGGAACACATCCGAGCATATCTATAGAGAGGGCCCACAGTGTCAAGTTGGGTTCTACAGTCCTAAATAACCGTTATATGATCCTATATAATTCGTTCGTCCATTTATAACCCCTATATACTCCCCATGGGACCCTACTTGAGATAGCCCTAAAACCTAAACCCGAAACAGCAAACCCGAAACCCTGAACCCTTAACCCCAAACCCTAAACCCAAAACCCGAAACCCTGAACCCTAAACCCCAAACACGAAACCCTAAACCCTAAACCCCAAACCCTAAACCCTAAACCCCAAATCCTAAACACTAAACCCCAAACCCTAAACCCTGTCAGAATCCAGGGGGTCCCACCTTGTACACCCAGATGACTGAGCCCATGGCGCCTGTGGCGTGCCATCCACCTTGCCCTGACCCATGGAGCCTCCCATGGAACCTGGCAGGTATAGGGGTTGAGGGGTTTAGGGGTTTAGGAGTTTAGGGTTTAGGAGTTAGGGGTTTAGGGTTTAGGGTTTAGCCTTCAGAGTTGAGCATTTCAGAGCTGCAGCTCCACTAATTATATGGGCACTTTGGAATATGATCCCCACATAATCCCTATATATTACATTCCCTTATTTCCTACTAACCCTGAGTAAGATTAGGCCCTCAAAAAGTGCTCGCGGCTTAGAGTTTGAAGTTGAGGGGGCCCCTCCGAACCCTATAAACTCCAGAACCCCAAACCCTAAACCCTAGGCTGACAGTTGAGGGTTCCCAGGTGGCTTCGCGCGGTTTAGAGTTTATGGCTTAGGGGCAGTGGCCCAGTGGCTGTGCTATAAAGGCCCAATCATTGGACGAATCTTCTGAGAATACTGTATAAAACTCTACACCCTAGGCCCTTCCCTAAACCCTAAACCCTCATCTTAACAAAAGCAAGAGGGAATAGGATGGCGAAGTCGCAGCGGGATGTACTTTGGGGACATCTTTCCGTAAGCCCTCCAACACTAGCCTGTAAGGTATTTGGGCTTTTTCCAGTCCTAGGGTTTAGGGTTCAGGGTTTAGGGCAACACCAGAAAATAAACCTCCTAAACATCAAGACCTTAGAGCTAAACCTGTGCCCGGGACACTAGAAACCCTCAACCATAAACCCAAAATTACGAATCCCTAAACCCTGAACCCTAAACCCTAATCCCCAAACGCTAAACCCAAAGCCAAGGTTCCGGCCCATGAGCTTCTGTCTCACCTGTGCAGGTTTCACGTTGAAGCTAGGATTCGAGTTTAGGGTTTAGGACTAGGGTTTAGGGTTTCGGGTTTAGGGATTAAGGTTTAGGGAGTAAGGTTTAGGGGTTTAGGGCTGTGCAGGTTTCACGTTAAAGCTAGGATTCGAGGTTAAGGGTTTAGGACTAGGGTTTAGGGATTGCGGTTTAGGGATTAGGGGTTTAGGGTTTAGTGTTGGGGTTTTCAGATTTGGGGTTTAGGGTCCAAGGTTTAGGGATTTGGGGTTTAGTTTTGAAGCTGGGATTTAGGGCTCACATACAGAAGCCTGGCGGATTACCACTGCAGTATTGAGGTCCGTTTGCGGTACCAAGACAATACTAGCAAGGAATCTCCGCCTGCGATATTGATGAGTATTTAAGCTTCTACAGTAGGGTTTAGGGATCGAAGGACTTTTTTCAGGTATGAGTTTGAGGGCTTGTAGGAATAATGCTCTAAGAATTCTGGGTTTGAGTGTTACCCTGAGGGTCCAAGTACCTAATAATCCTATACTTCCCCAAAACCTGTACTATAATTACTATTACCCAAATCCCAAGCACCTAAGTATTGGGTACTTGGACCCTAAACCCTAAACCCTATTACACTCCCTACATATCCCTATATATCCCCCTTTAAAGGGACCTAATTATTGGGTACATGGACCCTCTGGGGTTAGGATTTAGTTGGAGCCTGGAGAGCCTACTGCCATGATTTCTTCAACCCCCTCCTTTTAAGGGCCAACATTGGGGTTATATAGGGATAATGGAAAAGAAAATGGAAACTACTATTTAGGGTTTAGGGTTTAGGTTGTAGACCCATAATTAGGGAGTAAGGTTTCAAAAACAATGGATTCTGAAGGTTTCAGGGTTGAGGGCTCGGGAAGTAGAGTCTAAGAAGTCAGGGCAAGTCTCTTGGTTTGGGGTGGCTTCTGAAGTAAAGTCTGGGGTGGGTTTGGGGTTCTGGGATTGGAGGCGCGAAAGTCACGAAAAGTAGAGTGACCCGCCTCCCAAATTGCATGCTCCGCGGCCCGAACGGTAGCAATCCCTGCACATCAAATGAAGAAGGAGACAACTCCTGTTCCCACTGTTCCTTCCATCGAGCTAAGCCATACCCATTCAGGAGCAGCTGCAGCGGCCGCCAAGCAGTTGCTGAAGCTGTTGCCGAAGTAGTTCCGCTTGGCACTGCTGCTCTGGCTCCTGCTTCGCGTCCGCACTCCTCCTTTAACCGACCGGGAGCCAGCACGCAATAAGGGTAGACATCATACGTCATATAGGGACTATATAAAGATTATGTTCCCTTATTCCCTACTAACCACCAGTAAGTCAAGGCTTGCAAAACTGGTGCAAGCGTCTCCCGTGGGCCTTCGCCTGTTCTGCTCCGGCTCCGACCAGCAGAGCTTTTGCTAAGAAGCTTCCTGTAACCCCGATTTACCTATATACAATCTAACAGTAATCTGGGCTTGAGGCTTTAGGATTTAGGTTCTAGGGTGTACCTGAGACCCAAAGTAAGTACAACTAATCAGTACTTACCCTGGTAATTGGCGCTACAGGTTTTTCCACGGCACCCATTCCCATGTTTCTACGTCTGCTTGCCTATGCACAGCATGAAGCCATGATTGATTCGTGGATGGAGTATGTAGGATTTATGGGGTTTAAGGGTTTACTGTTTTTAGAATTTTTACAAGGATTCTATAGCGATTGTTGTAGAAACCCCATGTGCGCACTCAGAAATGCACGGGAATGGGTCCAAAGGATTCCTGTAAAACAGATATAGCAGATTCCATTACCAGACTGTCATGCATCAAGACACGCTATGTAGTATATACACACAGAATATCTTCCGGGGGTGCTTGCCTCTTGGCAACGACATATTTTCTAGTTTCTAGGCCGTCGGGTTCATTTTCTTCAGAAGCCAAGGCCCTCTTGGTACCTTTAATTGAAGATATATGGCCTCCTGTTGCGGCTGCTTAAGCCCTAGTAGGGGGCAGCTGGATGGTCTAGGTATAATTCCTTGTACAACTTTACCGGTGGAAGCTTATAAGCGTCCGAGCACTACATGTCTTCTCGTCTCGGGCTTAAAGTTAAGGATTTAGGGCTTAACTTAAACCCGGACGTGGATTAGGCGTTGCGCAAGGCGAGTATACAGCAGGCCATGCAGGATTTTGTGCAAAAAACATGCTGGCTTAAATACGAAACAATGAACCCTGTACCTGAATCCATGCCTCAATCCAACATACCCCTTCATAGGACCCTTCGCCCTTAGCCCCCGTAATGAAAGGGGACACTATAAAACCCTGAACCCGAAATCTCCGCGACGCATGACCGACACATTGTCCCCTGAATCATAAATCCCAAAAGAAAGCCCTATAGACAACTTACGTATCACACCCATACACTGCCGATACTACAAAACCTTGAATGACCTTATTCTACTATAGCACAAAAATTCCAGTGGTTTAGGGTACTTAGAAAGTCATGCACCATTTGCATACGAACCGTAAGCGCGCCCCTGTATTTTGAAAAATCGCTGAAGTGGCGCCGTGTCCATGCTAAGGTGGGCGAGCGGATTGTAGAAGCTTCCTCCTGCGTGCAAGGTGTGCAATAATGTCCTCCCCGAGGAATAAAACCACCCACCCCCTATAACAAATTTTAGGGGTCCAGCCAGTATCAGACCCTTTTCAATTTGGTTTGTCAATTGTGATTTTTTGAGATGGGGGGTATGCTTGGGAATTCCAAGGGGTATGCTTGGGAATTCCAAAGCCAATGTAAACGTCAATCACCTCCTCCACTGGCGCACTCTAGCCGTAAATGTTAAGCTCTGACCCCGGATCCCTGCATAATCTACTGGTTCCCGCTTTCTTTCTCATGCCGGACTATGCACAAGGAAGGTGGTCAACCCACCAGTTTCTGAAACACGTTGTAATTGTTTCCACGAATAGTAGACCCCTACACCCCCTAATAACACATGTTCCCCTTCACCCATGATGAGATTATGTTTGGGGGGAGTGAGGGCTAGCCATTAGTTCGAAAGAGTTAGGTGTTTTTGTGTTATAGAGGAAGGTGTCTGCAATTCATAAGCACGATTGGCTTTGGGGTTTAGGGTTTCGGTGTTGGCTTGGTTCGGAGTTTAGGATAGGATAGTTTTATGTGGGTTGAGGGTTTAGTCGGTTGGGGTTTCGGGGTTAAGGACTGGTCCCAATTTGGGGGTCACGTTTGCCACCTAATTTGCAACAAAAGCTAATGCAATTGATGGACAAAATCCGGCATGACACCATACACCTAAACCTCAATAATTACGGTATTCTACTATACTGAGGCTAATCCAGTGTAGGGTCGTTTTGGGGTCCCGTGTTAATTTTAGGGTTTGGTAAGGCATTCTGTGAATAGAGCTTTCTGTGGTTGAACTGAGCATGACTAGCCTTACATTCAAGTAGTATTTACAGTATTTATACGGATTCTAGCCCTAAACCCCAAACCCTAACCTGAGATATTGGGGACCATATAGTCTCCACCCTTACGTAAAGCGCAAAACCCTGAGCCCTAAGCCCTGCACATTCCGCAAGATTACCCCTATCTACTCCCTGTTCCCTAAATCCTATATACTCCGTAACGAGGAGCCCCAGAATCCCCTCAACTCACAAGCACTATAGCTCATTTGGGTACGCGGGTGCCTCAATTTTGAGACATGTCCAACCCTGAGCCCCAAACCCCACAGCGCAATCCCACCCTCAGAAATGGCCAACTTCGAGCCCTAAGCCCTGAGTCCTGAACCCTAAACCTTACAAGCCCTAAATCCAAAGCCTTTGAGAAATGTCGATGGTTTCTGGCAAGCGTGTAGCCAAGGTTTAAAATTCAGAGTTGGCCGGCCGCTTGGCAGGCCCAGCGTCAGCTCCCTTGTGGGTTCAGGCTTTAGGGTTTACCTAGACCCCCAGAAGCTATTCAAATAGACTAGGTTTGCAACTTCACGCGGAAGCAAGCTACTTGGGGCTAGGTAGCTCAAAGCACTTCAGTAGAATCATATCATATCATCCCAATTAAAGCTGGAAATTGCAAGCACCAAATGGCCTATCGTCTAAGCGGCCTCAAATAACATGGTAGCTGCTAAGTCTACTCTTTTGGGCGCTAGGATTCCCACCAAAAAATCAAAAGATGATATTCAGTGGTAGGAGGTCCTGCATCAGGTAAAACCCCACAACATTGCTCGATCTGGCTTCGGCTAGCTTTTCTATTTCAGTCGTACAGACATAAGGGCGTTTGCTATGAGCCCAAGACCCTTCTATCGCTGCCAGGTAGATCGCAACGCATGAGGTACTTGAAGTCGTGCACGTGGCCTTTCAGGTTTGATTTTGAGTCAGGCGTGGCAGTTCTAGCTTTCCGAAGCCTTGCTGGCTGTGGCCTACAGTGGGTTCAAGGTAATTAGGAATATTCACCCCGAATCGTTAGCCGTCAGCAACAGCGCAAACACTCTGTGCGCAATGGCTCCTGGAATTGTGATCAAGGCCGATACGGCGACCGAAGCAGCCAAGAAAGGGTTAGGTTCAAGTGGACGGTGCCTCGTCTCGGATTATAAAAGTGGGGCTGTGCATGGCATGGAAAACAAACCAGGCAAGTACTCTACATCTCCAACTCAGGCAGCTTCTGCAGGTGATGCTCAAGAATATGCCAGTCGATGAAATCAAGAAGTCTTCGATGTTTTGCACCGGGGGCCATATTCGAATCAAAAGCCATCGGTGGCTGCGAGATTCCCTGAAGTCATTTTGCATGTCAAGCATCTTGAGGGAAGGCAAGGCTGGTCTTTTGTTGGGCTACCTGGCTGTGCAGAGTTTACGGTTCAAAGTTTTTAGGAAGTTTTTAGGGTTTTGGGCTGGAGGCCATCATGTTATGCAGGGATTGGGGTTTAAGGTTCAGCGTTGAAGGTATACGGCCTTGCGGCTGTCGGACTTAGGGTTGTAAGTTTAGGGTTAGGCACCTATACCGTAGACACTGCGGGCCCCAAAGTATCCATAGAGGATACATTTTGGACCCCTGGTATATTCGAACTACTTGAAGCTTTGGTGAATGGACCTCAAGAAGGGCTTCCTTGCTTTCCAGGTCTTGTTTTCTTTCCTCAGACTACCTGAGGCTACGTTTGCCTGCTACAAGTGGAAGATAAATCAGGAAAGCCAAGTTAGGTGCTAACGTGAGCCGAGCAGAGTACAAGCTGCCGAGACAACGAAAGCTTTCTACACGCGCACTGGGCTGACTGCCAGGCTTGAAAGTTGTGGGTAACAGCCCTATAGGACCTTAGTCTCGGAGCTGCACACCTTTCTGCCTCCTGAGGCTGGCCTCCACCTTAGCGCCGCTTCTGCTTCCAGCCCTTCCTCCTCCGGGCCGCTTTCACAAAGGCTCTGGCTCCGTGCCCCCGCCACGCCAGATGCGCGGCTGGATGGGGCTGACGAAGTCTTCCTGCATGGAGCTCTCGCGATCATGGCCCCCGCTGCAGCGTGCCCTGCAGCAGTCCCGCCCGGCCTTGCAACCCCTGTTCTTGAAAATGCGATCCTTCACACAGCAGTTCAAGGATGCGAGGCTGCTTTGGAATGGGGGGGAGCCGGTAGTCTTCCGGGACAGCTCGCCCTAACTGCATAGTAAGTAAGCCTGTTCGGACTTGTGAAACGGCTCAGGGCAGTGGACGAGCCCTGGGATAACAACGCAGGAAGTCCTCACTGTCCTCGCCGAAATGCTCCTGGATCGTCCTGCAGACTGAGCTGCAGCTGGGACGCCAACACGGAGGTGCACTCTGAAGGCCGTGTCGACTGCAACACATCGCTGGAGGCCGCGTCCGGGATGTAGCTCACGCCACACCCCTTGCTGCGCTGGATTTTGCTGCTAGCCATGAATGTCTCGACAGCTGCTGATGTTTCCTCGACCGCTTCGTGGGCCAGCGGGCCTTTGAGCAGGTTGCTTAGGAAGCTGCGTGCCTGGTGGCGTACGTCTGCGTTCTTCGCGCGTACCTCTAAGTTATAAGTCAGAGTTTGACGGGAGAGTATCCGCTTGTCCCTGTAAAGGGAGGGCTTATGGAGAAGTTATGGAGTTTATAAGTGCAAAAGCTACCCTAACCCTCCTTTGTAGCTGTTTTTCGGTAGTATGCTCTAATAGCCGACCAACAAAACAAACACAAATGAAAGTACATGGAGCCCTTAGCACCCTAAGCCCTAAAGTTTTTAAGGGCGTAAGACTGCCCAAATTCAAGCTGTACGTAATTCGAATCATGGGTTGATGTCAAAAGGCTTAAGCCTGGATGGGCAGCAACCTTGCTCACTTTGCTTGAGGAAGGCATATGGTTCAGGAGTGAGGATGACCTCCCCTGGAGCTGCTGCCCCTAAAGGTCCAGGTCGGTATACAGGAAGGCTATTGGACCGATCCCAGAACAAAGATCGCAGTTAGTCCAACAGACAACCCAATCACAGTACGAAAATGTGCCGTTCTTAGTGCCAAAAATAACAGGCAAGCAGGCAGACCAGGCTAGGGCGTATGGTAGAATATACAGGGAGGAGTAAGAGGTAGGGTAGGGTAGGGCACCGGGTAGGCTAGGGTAGGGTAGGGTAGGTAGTGCCCTGCCTTGCACCACCCAAAACCCTAACCCTACCCAACCCCAATTGCTTGGGGATGTACTGCTAACCGTCCTCTCTGTGCTGTGATGGGGTCTTTGTATGTGAACGGACCAAAGCTCCAGGATGTACTTAAGGACCGAAAGGTTTCCAATACAGGGCTTTGGGGCCCGGGTATGTACTATTTAGCTACATGAGCTGTAGTCCACACTCCTAGTGTCCGACTTAATGACCACTGTAATGCGCCCCGAGGCAAGGCCCTTCAACAAGCTTAGACTATAGCTCACATGGGCCCTTCGGGGTCTGAGCCTCCAGCTACAATCCGATTTGTGCTTAAAAGGCAAGGAATCACCAGGCACTACTACTGTTGATACTAAACATCCTGCATGACCTTAGTATACTATAGCACCATTATTCCCCAAGTTTGGGACAGTCATGTAGGAATCTTAGTATCCACGGTAGTGAAGATACCTGCCCTGGGCCCTATACCTGAAACCACCATGCGCCGCCAGGTACCCTGGCCGCGCCTCAGAGGGAATAGCTGGCGCTGGCTGTGCTTTTCCAGCAGAGTCGAAGCAAGTTCAATCAGCAAAAAGCTAGATAAGAATATACAAATAACAATAGCAGTAACAAGAATAATAACAAAACAATAGTATTAGTAGTCATCATAATAATAACAGTAATCAGACAACATATAAGTCTTTTCTGTGATAGGAATTCTGGTTGCAAAAAGATGTTGGCTGATTCGAACCTGGGCTTTCCCACCTAGACAAAAGGTTGAGTGACTAGATTCAGAAGCCTTATGCTTCGGGTTTAGGGTTTAGGGTTTAGGGTTTGCGGTGCATACCTATGATGGCACAAAGAATATTTGAACTACATGTTCGACAATACATGCTTACTTACTGTATTCATTGCTCAGTGCCCCCTGACGACTACGCAATACTGCTAGCTGCAATTCCCCTAGACCTATACTCAAAATATCACGTTGAAAGTTTTATGGGTTATAGCATAACAATAAATGAGCCATATGTGTATTGATAGTTCCTAGGGGCTATACTGTGCTAAAGCGTGAAAAAGCTGAAGGAAATTGGAGCGTGAAGCTGTGGCTGTACCTAGAGTAGCGTTAGACCCCTCAAACAAGTTACTTGCCCAAAAATATTAGGTACAAAACCCTCTTTTAAAGAAAGATAGATACGTTGGTCTAGGTAGACGCTATGAACTCTAAACCCTGAATGTAACCTATCTAGACTTCAGGAACTCTAAGCCATAAATTAGCGAGAAAGCGTTGGATGTAAAGCCTGAGGCACAAGTAGGGTTTAAGGATTTAGGTTTTCGGATTTAAGCTTAAAGAATTACGGTTTAAGGTTTAGGGAGCAGGGTTATTTCTGGCAGGAGGTTGTTTGGGGGTAAAGTGTGCAAAGCTGACGGTCTATCGAAACCTTTGTCACAAACTTGCCTACAGAAATGGTGACGCCTACTTGTAAAGTTTCGAGATAATTGATACCAGGCTTCTTCTGTACCGGTGATACAGGATGATAGTAGTAAGTATAGCCAGGCTTCTAGATTGCATACAAATCCTTATAAATCCCTGCAAAATCCCGCTTGCCAATTTAATCTCTTGTTTTTCCCTAAGCCTGAACCCTACAACTTAAACCCTCAACTTAATCTCCGTTACCTTTCTACTAGGGAGTTACTAGGGGTGCTGTCAGTGCGCAATTCTCACAGCTTCAAACTGACATTTTCTTACTGGTGCTTGATGGGGGGGAGTGGGTCCCTGAAGCTATCCCTGAGCAACTCCGTAATGTAGCCCCATGATCATACATAAACCCCCTCCTTTTAAGGGCCGTGATATAGGGATCTCTATTATAATCCCTATCAAGGGGAGGGGGTTTATTAATCAGGGGTCTACATTATACAACACCACTGCCCTTAAGCACCACGAAAGTTCTTGCGCGAAGGGCTGTGTAAGGCATTGCTGTTCCTAGATCCCAAGCACCCTCCATAGAGCCCAAATACACGCAAGCAGGACCTATATGGTCTCCATTTCAGCGTAGTTGTGGGACCCTGATGGTTGGACAAATTCGGGTGTAGGGTGATGCAATGCACCTGCGCCCTAGGAATTTTTTGGTCACAATATACGTAGTGCCATGCACAAGCTTGACCATGAGCAGGGCTGCTCGGGCGAAAAAATCCCCGAATCCTATCACCTTATGCGAGGACTTGAACCTGATATGCTGGCATTTTTACCTGTTTCTTGATTGAAAGGTAGCCAGACACTTCAAACATTTCACCCTAACCCTACCTGTAACCCCAATGTGATATTGAAAAAATCAACAAATGACAGGTAAAATGCCTAAACCCTGAACCCTAAACCCTAGATGGGGCCCAGGTGATCAAGCCTTACCGGCCCTTGCTATGCAAGCTACCATGCATAGAGGAAATCTTGCACCACCGCATACATTACACCCTAGGACTGGCAGAGGGGGGGAGTTAGAATAAGTTCAATTCCCAATTTAAAGTCATTTCGGTACTGTTCCGTATATAGACGACCATTTAAGGTGAGGTTGGGTGAGGTCGCTTTGAACTGCTCAGATTAGAGTATAACATCTTGGGACCACATTAAATTTGACCGTGCAGGTTTGGCAAGCCAAGGAAGCACTCCCACCGTGGCCAAGTGAGGGGACTGACTTGGATCCCAACCACTAGCAAGATATAGGATAGCCGCAGATGAGATATACCTTAAACCCTAAACCCTAAACCCTAGCCCCTTAGCCTACCACATTCCAGGAATGCCAAAAACGCACCTAGATGTGTCTCCTATGTTTCTTCAATGTTGGCGCCTCAGAGGAAACGACTCATACTTGCCTTTCTTGCAAATCGCAGATATTCGGTCAAATTGAAAAAAAAAACAACACCTGGACGCCTCTGAGCGATCAAGCTCAAAATATTTCAAGGTTGAGTGACATGGGAATTGGGGTTTGCAACAATAATGATCCTCCCAATACCGTAGACGCCAGTCTTTGCTTAAATGAGGTACTGCTCCATGGCATGTCGAAAAAACAATGAAAGCCAACAACAACTTCGATTGAACCTGCACGTTTGCTGTGGACATGAACGCTCACGATTTACGGTTTAGGTTTAAGGTTTACATGGATCTTCCAGCACTAAGCTTTTTGTAGTGCTCACCGGGGCTTTAGTGTTACGTACTGCCTAGTGTTAGACCATTAAATATTCGGGATCTTGAAAAGGCATCGTGGCATTATGAGTTGTCTATCTGAGCCATGATCAAAGGTGAGGTTGCTGTCATTTAGCATAAATACTATTGTTGCTGCCCCCAGCCTCCATAACCCTGAACTCTCAGACCCCCAAACCCTAAACCAAACCCCGGGACCCCTAACCCGAACTTCAAAACCCCAAGCCCCAAACCCCGAGATGCTAAATCCGAAACCTCAAAACCCTGAACCCCAAACCCTGAGACCCCCAACCCGAAACCTTCAAAACTCAAAGTCCAGAAGCCACCAAAGCCCTAAACCACCAGAAGCCCTAAAATCCAGAACCTTGAACCTTAAACCCCAAAAGCCCTCGGGCGCAGTAATCCTAAGCCCAAAATCCTTTATTAACCCTAAACCCTAAACCCTAAACCCTACAAACCCTTGAAGGGGCCATATCGGGACCATATTGGGAGTCGTGTCCCCTGTGCTGACCCTGCGGGCTGTTCTCGGCATCTCAGGCAAAGGCATGAGCTGACGCATCACCAGCACACAGGGTGGAGCGGTATGAAGTTCAGGCCTTATGGTTCAGGGTTTGAGGCTCTGGGGGTTTGGGGTTGTGGCTTGTAGGGTGTTAGGGCTTTAGGTTTGAGATCTGGGGTTTTGGGGTTTGGGCTTTTAGGGTTCAGGTTTTGAGATTTAGCGGTTGAGTGCTTGGAAATTCGCTTGATGATGGGCTCCCTGTGTCCCTATGGATAGAATATGAACTATAGTCACTATAGCCTAAACTCCTCGCATCCCCGTTAACAATCCCTACAATAGTCCCCATCTGATCCGCTAGGAATCCCACTTTCAAACTACAGCTCACATGGATTTTAAGAAAGGGTTTAGGGTTCAGGATTTAGGGCAGTTACGCAGGATTTTCACGTCAACAAAAACAGTTAAAGGGTTTAGGGTTCAAAGGCCTCCACCCCTATACAATCTGACTTTCCATGTCATGTTGCGGGTTCCCTATTCTTCTTAAACGCTACATGTAACCCAATGACATAATCCTACAGCCTAAAATCCGAAACCCTAAACACTATATGAGCTATGGTCTAAACTCATTTTTATAGGGATTATATAGAGGAGCATTATAGGGGTTATCACGGGGGGCTACTAGGTGATTATAGAATACAGCTCGTATAACCGTCTACAATCACATATGCAGTATCAACTGCCTGTAAAGAGCAACTTGAGAACCCTACCTCGTGGTTCTGAGGTCCTCACCGGACTTCAGAAACCGCAAGGCAACGTGAGCTAAAGTCCAAAATCCCAGCATCCCCCTGAATCAGCCCTATAATACTTCCCTATATAAACCTCGATATTACCCACTTCAAGGAGTTTAGGCTATAGCTCATATGATGCTATGGGGTTTGGGGTTGTGGAGTTTAGTTTGATGGGTTTAGGTCTCGGGGTTTGCTTTCCGACAAAGTGACACTGAGGGCCTTCAGTGATGCGAGCTACAGTCAACATTTTCAACATAACTAGTGGACATGGGTTCCTATTAACGAATATATTCCTGTAATGGTCCCTTGGTAACCCCCAAACCTTAAAACCCTAAAGCCACTAATGGCCACTTGATAAGTCTAATATTGAAAGTAGCTCATGCGAGGAGGACGAATGCCTTCTAGGCCCACTGGCTGAGAGATACGTAGCACGAAAGCCGGAAATCGAACCTCAAAGGTCCGCAGCTAGGCATTACGCTTTAGGGTTCGGGGTTTAGGGTTTAGGGTTCGGGATTTAGGGTTTAGGGTTTAGGGTTCAGGGTTTAGGGTTCAGGGTCTAGGGTTTAGGGTTGAGGGTTTAGGGTTGAGGGTACAGTTGAAAGTACAGGTTCTTAACTGGCAAGAATCACCTGCTGGCCTGGCAGGAAGTATGCAATGTAGGATTTCTAAGGGTCCAAAGACCCAAATAATAGGGATTTAGGGCCCAAATACTATAATGTTAATGGTATTTGGGCCCTAAATCCCCATTATTTGGGTCCTTGGACCCTTAGGATTTATGCATCCCTCTCCCAAAATCGAATACCCGTAGATACACGCACCAATCTTCCTTCAGGATGCCGGTTTTGGCAGGGATTGAGTATGTCGGCGCAGCAAAGGACGTTGTAGTATTAGTAGAGGCACAAATACAAAAATCAAGTTCTCAAAGGATAACAGCCATAACAGCTGCAGGGTGCTTATACATTCCCCTAAAGTCGCTTGATACTCCCCATGCATGCCCACACGCTAAAGACCTGAACCTCAAACTCCAAATCCCCTAGTTTAGGGTACAGGGCTTAGGTATCTTAAAATTCCCTATCACGTTGCAATATGTGGACCTTTGGCCAAAATCAAAGCGCTGGCTCCGGCGTGGCTGTCATGAACTGGGGAAGGGGCCCTGAACCTAAACCCTAAACCGTATGCCCTAAACCTCAAACCCTAAACCCTTAACCGTAAGCCCCAAACCCTAGACCCTAACCGTATAAGGGGGTGTAGGGTTTAGGGCCTCAACCCTATAAAGAAACCCTGAAACCCCAAACCCCGTCAACCCTAAACCATTCAAACTAACCCTAAGGGTCCAAGACCCAAATAATGGGGTTCTAGGGCCCAAATACTATAACATTAATGGTATTTGGGCTCTAAAGCCCTATTATTTGGGTCCCTGGACCCTTAGGGTAAGGTCGCGTGAGGTGGTTGGCATTTGATTTACGAGGCCTGAAGGACGACCGTATCATAATGTAAGGGGTTTTGGATTTGGGTTTTAAGGGTTTGGGGTTTATGGGTTTAGGGGTTTAGGGTTTTGGACTTGGGGTTTGAGGTTTAGGGTTTATAGGGAGTTCCCATAGCAGCCCCCACGACTAGGCTGCATACGGGATTAGGGTCTAAGGATTAGGTTTGGGGGCTTCGGATTTAAGGGGTTGGAGCTTAGGAAACAATACCCCAAGAATGGAAAATCTAATGGGCAACAAGTTGAAACTTACATGGACAACTAACATCATATAGGGAGTTGTAGGGATTGCAGTTACACTTCCGGGGGTTGATCCCAAACGTCCTGCATGGCCCGCAGCACCTTCTACCGTGAGAGGCAAAGTTTAAATATAATGGTCATCTACCTCAAACCTCAAACCCTATAGTAGTTTCCGCTTTATTCCCATTGTCCCAATATTACCTCTATTCTACCAATATTACCTAAATCAATATCGACAGTCCCACCCTTCCCCCCGAGAAGAGGTTCCTCTAAGCCTGCTTTTGGGATAAGTGGAGCTGATCTGGCTGATTAACTGCATTGAAAGGTAATCCAAGGGGCAGGATGCAGGCGAGAAATGTAATGGTTTAGGGTTCAGGGTTTATACCCTAAACCCTAAACCCCAAACCCTAAACCCTAAGGTTTAGGGCCCTCAAGGCTTTTAGAGGGGCCTCTCCCCTCGTCTCATGATGATTGGCTTCTGTCAACCTTACTGTACAAGCAGCCGCCGCGCGCCTACGTTGCAGCTGAATTAGTTGCAAGCAATCCCAGACATTCCAGGCAATGATATGGGTTTAGGGTTTAGGGTTTAGGTTTAGGGTTTACGCTTTAGG
>CAJNIZ010039802.1:46412-64839 GCA_905231905.1 Symbiodinium pilosum | reverse complement strand
AAGCTGCTTCTGCATTGCTTTTCTTGGCTAAATTCAGACAGATATAACCAAAATTAGGATTCAGAATCAGCTGTTTTTTTATTTCGGTCCCAAAAACTTTTCATTATTCCGAACCCCTCAAACAATAGCTGATTCTGAATAATTCCCCGAAAACTTTTCATTAATCCGAACCCCTCCACTAAAAGGGGTGCCACATTAACCCGAAAAATGACGTCTTCGATTCAGGCAACATGAAGATTTCGGGTATCACCGTCCAAGAACGCAGTGATCAACAAGATTGGTCAAACCAGGGCTTCTATGGGCTCATAATTGGCAGGACAAAGCCTCAACAAATCAGGACCCCGTGACTATGTGGCGGTTCTGTAGTCTGTGTTTTGCCGGTTGGGGCGGGGTTGCCAAAGAAGCCTACCAACTGTCAACATACCCTGCCACTTGCTAACCTACGATAACTACACCAAGACGGCAAAAGCCCTAGGTACTTGGTTCCTGGATTCCTGGATGCTTCCACGCTGAAACGCCCCAAAATTCAAGGTTGGTATGGGGCTCTGTGGAGTTCAGAGTTTTAGAAGGACTGGGCCAAAGCCAGCCCAAATCCGCAAAACCACGACGGACCAGATTCACGGAATTTGTTTCATATTACAGTACATGAAATATGGGCACTGAGGGAGATTATCCTGCCTTGGTCCTTTTGACTCAGATGATGTGCACTCATCCTGTCAATTGCGCTTAAGCAGCCCCTCAGAAGTGCCAATAGCTTGCATAGGCCCCTTAGACAGCAGTGAGCCTCTCGAGGCCCTGCTGTGTTATCCCTACAGCAGCGCACCGCGAGATAAACTTCCCCGGAGGTCCAAGTACACACATGTACTGTTGTCTACTTCCTAAAGCCTGAACTACAGCTGCTAATCCTGTTATCCCAAGTACGCCAAAAAGTGAATACGGGGCTACTCTGGCAGGGTACTTCTTATTAGGGCGCGGACAACGCTTGGTCAGCAATTACAGGGCATTGATAAGGCTTTTCGCCTCTTTTGCCGAAATCTGTAGCCAGCGTAGCAGCTGAGGACAGGAAGCTCTTGATTGCAAACCGTGCAATACCCTTGTGACAAGACCCATCTAGCATTCAAGACCTGTCCAAAAAAGTGCGCGGTCTGATTTGGGCAGCGTAGCCGTCAAACTGAGTTCCAAAATGAAGAGAAGGAACTGTCAACTCAGCAGTTTGCGCACCCACTCAGGTGACCTGTATATATGCGTGCTGCTTATGCATTCTTGCATTACCTTCTTGCAACGAGCTTGGCCGCGCCCCTGACTTGCAGTCACCCACTGCATGGTTGACCACTCAACATCTTCCCATGCTGGTCTGGGAGGGGCTAGAATGCATATCCAAGCTTCTGCTCTTGTCGGATCTGGCAGTGGGTCGCCGGGACCTATCCAAACCTATGCGGATACCGTAAGCCACGACCCGGCAGCATTCGTTCTGCTGATGCCAGAAGTCTTGCAACATCCAGCGCATACTCCACAAGCCTCTCGCCCTCCATTGCTGTCTTGCGGTTGGCCAAGGCCAGCAATGAACCGGGTCGACGTACAACATTGTAGCTGGTGCCGGTGCATTGCATCTTCACGAGATGTAGATGAACAAGCATTGTTGAGGCCTGCTATGTGCCTTTTTTCTCTTCCAGGTTCCGCCCCTCGCCTAAGCCATAAGGTGTTCAGAATGGGGAGTTGCCCCTGTAGGTAGCAACTTTCGAGCACTTTGAACCGGAAACCCTCAACCCAACTAACCCCAAAGCCTCAATCCCAAATCTTAAACCAATGCTTTCCCCAAAGGCCTCCGGCGCGCAAAGCGGCGCCTCGGTGACGAAATGCCCGCCATGTAGCCCCCCAGGGGCCAGGGGACCTTGGCTTTGGGGTCTTTACACTCAAGGTCTACGGTTGTGCTTATACAGGTTTAGGGTTTCTGGAGTTTACGGACTTGCGCTCTGCGAATGTAGCGTTTAGTCTTTCAACTGACCTGGGCGGTACTTGATGACCAGCTTCTGGATGGCTGTAGATGATTCCCAACAGAGATTTTCACTGGCTTCTGCAAGATATTCTGAATGGTAAGTCCGGGTTAGGGATTTGCGGAGGTAGGTGGTTCAGGATTCACCCACCCACCCTGACCCCCAAGCCCCACTAAAGCCAAAACCTAAATCCTACACAGGAAGCCCTTCCCGGCAAACCACACTATGGATTTGGAAGAACGGCTTTCGCAGTGAAAGGCTCCAGGAGTTGGAAGATTCTGCTGCTCTTGCTGGCAAAAGAAATCCGTAGGCAAGGCATTTTGCGGCCTGAACCCTACACCTCAGGCCCCGCATGATCGCCCCTCGACAACTGGAGCAAGACCAGGCTTCCCAAAAGAGAACCACAGCATTAAATCCGCACAACAATGTACAAGAAAATTGCATGCACCCCTCCGCCCTCACCCCCACAACCTAATAGTTGTGCCTGGGAACTCTTTACCCCAAGCTCGAGATACATGGAGGTTCACTGTCCCCTCTTTCCAGAAGCTTGGAACCCTGGCGGCCGGCGTGGCCGTGCCGCGGCAGCGACAAGCGCCGCGGTAGCAGCCCAGGTTGCCTGAAGATGGAAAGGCCGCTTTTAGAGGATTCTGGCTGTGGGTTTTGGGGTTGGGCTGTGGTTCAATGCTTAGTTCGGGGTTGGGGTTTTAAGGTCGTGGTTTCAGGGTTAATGCTTTGCACTGCAGACACGCCCAGCCAAAGGAGAGGTATACACCTGCCCTGACTTCTGTCATGTCCCCAAATGTAGCTCCCAAAGAAACACAAAAACTTCACAGGGTTCAATATAGACTGCTGTCCGTTTGAAAGGAGCCCATACAAACTTCTCGGGTGGCTTTGGTAGGGCCAGGAATCCTAGACATTCAACCTGATAAGGAGGCATCTGAAGATGGAGGCGGCCAGAAGTCCGGAGGTCCTCAGGACTCTAAAAACTGTTTTGTGAGAAACTTCCACGTCCTTCAAGCTTGGAGAACCTGCGGAAGGCTTCGTCCTGAAGCTCTATACATCTGAGCCCCTAAGGATCAACAGCCGACACTCTACATCCTTCATTCACCTCCTAAAGCCCAGCCTTTAGTGTCTTTGCAGCTGTTGGATGTCTGGGGAACGTAGGCAGGGATCAGCCGTAGTGCTGAATCCGCACGTTGCAAAGATCCCCAAAACAAACCTGAACCCTAGAATCTACCTTCAAAATGTGGGGCTAGGGCTTTAGTTCATGGGCTTGGCATTTGAGGTTCCCAAGCCTTAAACCGTTAGGCCGCTACCAGCCACAGACCCCGAGACCAAAAGCCCAGGGCCCCGGGTCCAAGGACGCAAGCAGCGTCTTGCGGGGGCCAACGCGCAACAAACTCATAGATGATGTGCAAGGGCGATATAATCATGATTCTGATTGTGGGTTTAGGGTTTGCTGTGCAAAGCCCGGTACCAGTCGCGACAAACATTCTGGCTTTTGACCTTCAACTTTCGCATGTGGGTACCGCCACGACAAGGAGTTAATCCACGCTCCAGATTAATAAACCACCTAGATTCAAAGAAAATTCTAGGGGCCGAAAATGCGGTTCAAAGACTATTTTAAAGGCGGAGGCACCTTTTGCGCCTTTAACCCCCTAGATTTAAAGAAAATTATCCCCAAACCACAGGATTTGCTTACTAAACTTTATTAGGAATTTCACGGCCCAACATTGCTTCCTGAGCTACCCCTTACTGGTGCTGCTGCATGGATGAATAGAAAACCACCCAGAATAATAGAACATTTCCTGACCATGTTAATCAGATTTAAATGGACTTTTACTTAGATCTATATTCATTTTAATTGGAGTCCAATCAGATTTGAGGCTGCAATACTTATGGCATTCAAAAATTTAAAGAGCAGAGAGGGTCCCGCAAACAGGACTTGCTTACTAAACTTTATTAGGAATTTCACGGACAAACATTGCTTCCTGAGCTACCCCTTACGGGTGCCGCTGCATGGATTACTAGAAAACCACCCAGAATAATAGAACATTGTCTGACCATGTTAATCAGATTTAAATGGACTTCTAATTAGATCTATATATTGGTTTTAATTTGAGGCTGCAATACTTATGGCATTCAAAAATCTAAAGAGCAGAGAGGGTCCCGCAAACAGGACTTGCTTACTAAACTTCATTAGGAATTTCACGGACAAACATTGCTTCCTGAGCTACCCCTTACGGGTGCCGCTGCATGGATTACTAGAAAACCACGCCCAGAGTAATAGAAAAAATCCTGCCCATTTTACTCAGATTTCAACGGGTTTTAGTTTATATTGGTCTTAACTGGACTCCAATCAGATTCCAATGGATTCTAATTAGATGTATAATGATTTTAATCGGAGAAGAATCAGATTTCAATGGATTTTCATTGGATTTATATTGGTTTTAATTGGAGTTTAAGAAGATTTCAATGGATCTTAGTTAGATTGATATTGATTTTTCTTGGAGTTCAAGAAGATTTCAATGGATTTTCATTACATTTATACTGATGTTAATTTCCAATCAGCTTTCGATGGAACTTAACTAGATGTATATAGATTTTAATCGGAGCTGAATCAGACTTCAGTTGATTTATATTGACTTTATGTGGATCCCAATCGGGGCGTTATTTACAATTGAAATCTCCTTCTGGCATCTGGGGCCCCTGAAATAATGAGGCCCTTCTATTATCATTGGGGCGCGGGGAGGGCGCCCTTATGAATCAAGAGCGCGGATTCCACTATACGGCAAGATTGCAGGTGCCTGACGACAGGCGTCCCCAGGCTTCGCACGCGTCGGCGGGGCACCTGCCGTGCAAATTTGAGGTTAAAGCAATTGATTAAGGGAAACTCCAACCCCGAAAGCCCGAAACCCACGCTGCCTGCAGTTGCAACCACCAGCTCTGCAACAACCTCTTGGGTGCAGTTTTGGTACTTGCATGGCTTTCCATCCTAAATGTATGGGCTTTCTCAAAGCAGCGGCGTCTCTGGAAAGTATACGACGAGTGTCGAGATGCTTTTCAGTGATCATGTCTATATACTGTTCATTCTGAGACACTCCCATAATACCACCCGAAAAGCCCTAAACTCTGAACCCGGACCACAAACCCCGAACCCAAAACCTAGACCCTCAACGCGATGCCCAGGACTCCCAACCCTACTACATCCAAGTCCATCTAACTGTACAGTGTAGGCGGCTAGATCTGGTAACTACACGGATAAAGCGGAAAAGAAGCGAGACCATGCATGACCTTTAGTATGCATCATTGTCTCAGTCCCAGTGCTTAGGTATATAAGGTCGTGCAGGACATTGTGCATCAGTGATGGAGCTGCAGGAGGCCTCATACTGAGGGCCCTAAATTCCGGAGCCTTGAACAGTAGGGCCCTTGGCAAGGGACGCAGGCGCTGCCACACGCGGCGCCGACGTTGCCAACATGTTTTATGCCAGTGTTTAAAGATTTGATGTTCAAGGTTTTTCGGCCAAGAGACCTTGAAAGCCGAAGGATAGGCTACTGGTCGGGGCTTGTCTTTTGTGCCGACTGGCTTTACTTCGAACTCTACTGTACAACCTACACTCAACCCACTACCGGAAAAGGATGCATTTTCGACGTCAAGGCGTAAGGTTTTTGGGCTTCAAGGCTTTCACCCTCTAGAACTTAGATCTGTGCCAAAAATAGATTAAAGCCCCCTAATGAATGCATTAAGAGGATGATCCAGGACTTGCGTATGTGCAGAGCTTGGGGTTCTGAGGTCCCTCATTCTGCCCTGACTTGAGCATCTGACTGCACAAGAGATTGGCTCGGGTATTGTTTTTGTGGTGTAGAGTGGAGGTGCTAGGGGATCAGGGTTAAGGGGCTAGGGGCTTTTTGAGTTCGGAGCTTGAGAGTTCAGGGTTCAAAGTTTGGGCTTCGGGGTGTAGGCCAGAAGGTTAGGAGATTTCTTTCTGATAATTCTACTGCAACCTAGAAGACGGTCTTCCAAGCCACTAGGTTGGTTGTCAAATTTGTGAACGAAGAGAATGTCAGTCAGGGCACTCAGTGGGTCATAGCCTGGTAACCTGAAGGTGCCCCGAGAGCACAACATGTACACCTGCCGGAATCACTGTATAAGTCCCCCCAAAACCACCCGGTACCCCAACATTCCAGCAACGAAGAAGGCTAGGTCATGTACCAGCAATCAGGATTGCTAAGAGCAATTTGCCTGTGGCTCCAAATATCTCCAAACTGATTCTGCCTTTCAACTTTGCACCAGTGGACTGGGAGCCCCAGGGACAATACGGACCAGGAATCTGCTGCTTCATGAACTTAAGCCGTGTCAAGCCCAAAGCCGGTTCATGTTCTAATTTCAAGGACCATGGAGATCAGCCCCGCAGCAAGCTTGCAGATAGTTCGCGGATCTCAGATGGAATCTGGAGGCTATGGTTGATGGACAGTACGGGCGTCATTTGGGTACATGCTGTGCAGACCTCACATTGGGATCGTTGGGCTGACCCTACACAACTTGTAGCCGAGTGGCCAGTCCGTTGCGGAAATGGATTCAGGGCAATGTCGCAATGTCCGCCAGTGTGGCGAATATGCGCGAATATGCTGCACGTTTGAATTTGAAAGTCAATGACAGTCGCACTGCAGGTCCAGATGATGTACCGAGCTGAAAGATTGAGAAGCAATGCCCTAGCATGATGTGGCGGAACAAAGTGAGCTGAAGTGAAAGATTAGCTCGCATGCGAGAAGCCGGTAGGAGGATTGATACATGAGCCCAGTTTTTCTGCGCCATAGCCTCGCGCATCTGGGTGACTGATGAGGCCGTGTGCGCGAGTTCTACCCGGCCTGAGTCAGCCAACCTCCTGCTGAGCCTGGAGAGTAGTCGTATACTAGGGCATCATGCCCAAGGCTTCTCACGCCCTATTATGGGGACCATAGAAGTGCACATGGTTGCCACCACAACTTACCACCGAACTTCTTCGAGTCTCATCTCCTGCAGTCCATGATGTGGTCATGTCATGACCCTGTGTGTCTCACCTCTAGGGTGTCTGATACTGCTGTGTTACTACAGTACAAGGGTCATGCGGGATCTTGGCTATCCACAGTATTACCCTGAATTGGCAGACTTCTTTGATGACAACTTGATGGCACCATCCCCAAAGGATTTTCTGCATGATGATAGAGGGACTGCATACAAGTTGCCGCGACAAAGAGAGGTGGAGAGCGCAAGGAACCTTTACCAAAATTTGCGGGCTAGTCTACCGCTCTGGCAACTGTTATACATGTACATACCATGCGAAAAAATGGTTCGGATGAGCGCTCAGGATTGTTGTTCTGCAAAGATACGTCTGCTCATCACTAGTTGCCAGTACCCCGGCCGCGCAAGTGGATGCTTTTTTGGCAGAATCCGCCATGTACATTATCAAGCGCGATGCGAACTTTCATCACTCCGCGCCAAGCTACAACGATGCAGAAACTCCAAAACCAGTAATCAAGGTTTTGAAAACATACTGGACCCTAAAGGCTTGGTGTTGAGCTCGGAGTGCGCCCAAGATGTTCTTCTAGACACGTCTAATGGGACTGGAGTATGCACGACTCGAATCTATTTGTGGGGAGCATTCCTCGATCATGGGCTTTTGGAGATTCTGGCCGGTGCGTTAACGTGCAAGGGCTTCAAGTCTCAGAGTATTTCCGAGACTCTACCCCCGCAAACCTAAGGCTCACACGCCAAATGCTGAAACCCGCTTGTCAACAAACCAGTTAGGGTTTGCCAAAACGATTTCCCTAATTCCCGTTATTCTCCAAAACGTGTGCCATGACGTGAGTCTTGCATTGAAAGAGATGGAAATGCGTGACACTATAGCCCGAAAGCCTGCTCTTGCCCTACATCAATGGCCTTTAATACCTGAAACCATGGTTTCTGCCTTGCACCCTCAGGACATATTTAGCACCTGTCTTTGATTATACGGACTAAGGCATGGGGTTAAGGGTCTGAAGGGGCTTAAGTGCTGAGGTTCAAGGCTTAGCGTGAGGCGTGGAAGGCAGAAGTTGTAGTTCATGACGATCCCAGGTAGAAACCTGAACAAGCAAGAACTATTCCTTTCGACCTCAGCTTTAGCTTTAGGCAAGGATTTTCAAGGGGAGGTCGGGTAGGCCAAAACAGATAATGCAACTAGAGCCAGTGTTCGCTGAACCTATTGTCTTGGACGCAAGATAGATTTTGCGCCTGAAGCCCTGAATCGTTACTCAACGAGTTTGGATGCAGAACCATTCTGAATTCAAGCCCATACATTCTGCGTAGCCTTGCTATGGACTACGAACTGTCCGAGAGGGCCCGTCACATACATGGTGCTTCTGGGTCTAGGCCCGCATGTCTCAGCACATCTTACTCATTAACCCCAAGAAATCATTCTAAGACTGAAAATACAACCAAACAAAACACCCTTCAGCATCCCGAACAGCAATATGCTGACACGGGTCTCACTCGACGGGGCGCTCTGCTTTTAGGCAAGCCTTCGCGCCTTTCCAGTGTGTGGGCTCAAGTTCGGTCCCCCCACTAATTGTACGGAGTCGCAGTGGTTGGGATCTGAAGTTCCACAATCCAGGAAATCCACTATCAGAGGTTAAGTAGTACAGCTTGGGCCTCTAGTCTAGCTGCAAGATGCGAGGATAGAGAATCTAAGGCGCCTGCGCCGTCCGGCTGGCGTCCTGGAATAAAGGCTTCCCCAGGTCCTTCACATAGCCAATGCCCCTATGCAGACCTTGCAAAATGGCTCCTAACCCATTGCACCTAACACCCCCGACCTCACTTGTTAAAGCTGGATACACTACAGGCATATACTTTAGAAGAAATCCAATATGATGGACGACATCCTGAGTATGGGGCTACACTCAACATGATGCCCCTTGACACACTATAAACTATAAACTCTCACCCCCAAACGCCTACCCCAAATTCTACACCCTACAGCCTGAACTCCCAAAATCAGTGCCTAACATCAGCCATGTATCCTCAAGCGTGAACATGTCTAGTCTCTGCCGGTCTCTACTACTAGAATCCCGACTCTGAACACTAGACCCTGTGACGTTTGGAACTTCACAGATCGGAAACTGAAAACACAACTGCACTTTATCCAATCCAGCCCAAAGATCCCTTTGAAGCTTATATATCCATCTATGCCTGGAGCCCCTACGGGCCCCCTGTTTGCAAAAACCCTAATCTCTTCATATCCTCATGCATTTTCACATAAGCCTAAGCCGTAATCCCTAAACACTGTGTATATCCAGACCTCCCCTTTAAAGGTGTCCAAGGACCCCCTGTTTTCGGAACTCAAGCCGCCTTCCGCCAGCAAACCCTGGTCCGACGCAGCGCACACGAGCTTGTAGCCTGCAGAGACCAGGAGAGTTCAGGTTGGGAAGTTGGGGACTGAGGACGGTCTAAGGATGTGGCCATTGCGCTTCATCGGTTCAGGCTTCACGGTTACAGGCTTAAAGCATCCGGCGATTCGCGCTTGAGGCGTTGTGGCTCCAGAGTTGGTAGTCTGCGGCGAGTCTCTTGGTAATAGTCAACGAAGGATGGGGTCTCTACGATGATGCCAGAGTTGCACGTTTAGGGTTTGGGGAATAAACCAGAAAAAGCTCTGAACCATTCAGTCAATTGAAAAGCGCACTATCAACTGCAAAAACTAAATGTGTGTAGGGTTCAAAAACTCAACAGGGCTTTGGGGCATACACTCCTGTAGTTTTGAAACCATTAGTAAGCTACATTACCATAAACCTAAACCCAAACCCCGGCCTGCGCGGTACATGTCCTCCACGTGGCAGCCGGGCACCAACAGGCCACCCAGCAACCTCACAGCAAGCCCGGCTAGAAGCTGGTACAGTCAGGGAGGTCCAAGGGTTGAGGGTGTTCTTAGGGCTAATGAGATTGTGGTGCTAGAGCTCATGATTCCACATAAATACCCTGCACCCAGAAATCTACTTATTGATTTTGATGTCTTGCGTGGCGTGCCCTAGTGTACTTCAATGCATTTGCTGCTTAGCTTGCTGGTTGGGCGGGATATTTTCAGGTTTTAGGGTGGAGCGTAATTAGGGTGCTGGGAAGCGTGTAAGGCTTAGCAACTTAGGTTTCAGGCGGCCGTTTTCCTTTAGCGGGGACTGCCAAGCTTAGGCTCCATTTCTGGGGCAGTTTCATTGCCCTCCGATAGGGTGCTTCTGTCCCTTCCGGCGGTGAAGGCTTGAGGGCCCCAAACCCTCCTTCAGGGAGGCGGATGCCACTGCGGCTTCTCCGGCTGTGTGACTTGGATGGGACATGCAGAATGTATCGCAGGATGGCCTGGCTCCCCCACCTGAACTCCAAACTCTAACCCCTAGAGGAAAAGCAGTTGATGAAAGAACTCCCCATGATTATATAACCACTGGTATACATAAACCTTGGAAAGTGCAATAGTATAGAACTGTATACAGAACCTCCCCGAGCCCTGGACCAAGAAATGCCACGCGACAGCTTGTCCTAAAGCACTTCCTTTGATCACCCAGCTTAAGGATCCTGCTGCCCTAAAACACAAAGGGACAAGCACACAAAACATCAAACGTGAAACCGTCGAACCCAAAAAGAGACCTTGAACCCCCACAAGCTTCAGGAACCTGCCGTGGTAAGCGTTCCCCCTGGAGGGAGGTCTGAATCCCTTCTGAACCTATATACGGTAACCAATACTCCACAAGAGTCTGAACATCATTAGTTATGATGACTACTACTGCACAACATCAATATTACGGCGACTCAATTACCACTATAGTACTCCCAACAACTACTACTAAGGAGCTCATATCATAAGAACAGCTCAAATTTGTTAAGCGCAATGTTGGATAAGCTGTTCGCCCCCAGTCAACAAAAAAGTCTGAAGGACCGCTCCGACGGATCTAGCAGCCTGTGGTGCTTCTTGGCAGCGGTCTCAATACGCTCCACGTCAGCGCCTGCATCGAGAAATCGGCAACCGGTTTGGGTTGCTGCGTCTTAGGCTCAGAGTTACAAGGGCTGGCTGCTGATGATTTTTTCAGGCATATGACGGGAGCCTAAGACTTCGAGTTTAGCTGTTGCTGCATGAGGAAGGCTTTCAACCTAAGGGTCAGAAACCCAAGATCAGGGGCATGGATCTCGTGAGGCTCACTATACATTTCAGGAAAAGCCTAGACTCCAAAATCCAAAAGACAAAAACCTCCGGAACCCTAAGGCCCAACCCGTCAGCACCTGATAGGCGCATGGCGTCAACAAAGATCATGTCGATGCCCTCCACCTCCAAACGGACGACGCGCTCTTTGGACTCACGTAGTCTACTCTATAGTCCCTCTCACAAGAACTATCACAAGAGGACCCTTACTTTTTGGAGAACCCCCACATATGTATCCGCAGTTGTAACCACCTGCTACCTTCATGGAAGCTGGCCGTGTTTGTGAACTCAAGGCGTTGCAGCTCTTAGTTTCTGTGTCCCGAAGCTTTGCTGTTTCTGCGGTAGATGGGTGCGGCTGATGGGCTAGACTTGGGGACTTGGAGCTCAGGGTGGAGCAGTACCCCAATATACTATAGTAGTTTCCATTTTCTTTTCCATTATCCCAATATAACCCCTATATACCCCTATATAATCCCTTTAAAGGGACTTAGGGTTTCCATTTTCGTTTCCATTATCCCAATATAACCCCTATATACCCCTATATAATCTCTTTAAAGGGACTTAGGGTTTCCATTTTCTTTTCCATTATCCCAATATAGTCCCAATATAACCCCAGTATAAGGATTAAGCCTCTGCAGGTGAGATTCGCAGGAGCTCAAGACTCAATACCTGGGTGTTCGAGCTCCGGATTTAGGGCTTTGGTGGCCGCGGACGAGGCCATCAAAGGTATCCACAACTGTGAGAACTCACTGAGAGACCTCTTCCCCAGATCCCTATTAACATCTTTAAAGAAGAGCCCTAGTTATAGCTTTAAGACCCCACTGCAATTGATGCCTTCACAATCTCGCGGATGTGGGCTGCACCCTCGGGCGAATCCACCTCCGCGTTGGATGGGTTTAAAGTGTGCGGGAGCATTGTCCTCGTAGAGGGCCCATAGGCTTTGCGGTAGTATGGTATTTCGGTGTCGTGTGCTCTCAGGATCCAAGGATAAAAGGGACACAAACCTTTTCGTGGAGGTGGCTAACAGCTAACCTTTCATTGAAGTTGTTGCGGCCCTCAGCATACCGTGCTTAGCGGCTTCATGTGGAGCTGCAAGCTTGGTAGACCAGAATCTCCCCCCCGATACTTGGCTGAGGAAGGTATAATTAGAGCCTGCCGAGGATGTATACATCTAGCCGAGGGATCACTTGGGAGTGATACTGCGCAAGTATATCACTCCGGACCCAGTAACGGTCCTGAGGTCCTCGCTTGAGGACTGGCTTTCGGTTGTTGAGCAGAGTCAGCGCTTATGCTTCGCGCAGAAAAACTGGCAAGCAACAGAATTTCATCATACTCTATATATATATGTATATAGTGGAAACTAGTTTATCTAGATTTGCATCTATACGGCTCCTGCATCAAGTGTACATTCCTGGGTGATCTTCGAGGGTTCGAAGGTACTGAGGAATATCGTTCGATCCAAGACTCTCTTGCGTACAGAGTTTGATAAGTGAAGCAGCATGCAACCAACCCACAAAGCACAAATCAACGGTGCCCACACCGTACCTGTAAAGACATGCCTTGACGCACAGATGCTCATAGGACATAGCCGGTTAGGATTTTGGGCAGTGCGGGTGATGCAGGATTGCCAGCCTCGACAGTACCTACAAACCCGACCCTCAAGTCTACACCCCAAAGCTGCAACCCCGGACCTTAACTTAAACACTAAACCCGAAACCTTCACCCCAAACAAGTTCCAACCTAAATCCAAAAAATCAGTCACTCGCACCTGGGCGGCAATGAGGAGCGCTTCCCCCTGCCTGGAAACCACGGCTGCTCCTACTCTATGATCGAGACTTCCGGGCTTTACGCTCCTTGGTTGCTTTCATATACCGATGAAGATTGTAGAGATAGACTATGGCCCTCTGACGGCTACGCGAATCCAAGCCCGAATCCCAACCAAGAAGAACTAAACTCCAACTTTTTGACAGAAACAAAAGAGTGTTTGCAATTAAGTTCAAAGTTCAGAGCGCCTCTAGCAAGCCGCAAGGGATTCCAGGTTGAGTGTAGCGGAAGGGTCTATAGTCTAGACGCAAGATGCATGAAGCCAGTGTTCCCATGATATGACAGCTTTGCAGACCGACGTTCCTGTCAGTTCAGGCAAAGTTGCTGTTTGCATTGCTTCAAATTCCTCCTTGGTGTTTCTGACTTGTCAACCAGACAGCACGTTATGATCAGGGTCTCAGACCCTGAGAAGCGTGCCAAAGACCCACAAATTTCCAAGTAAACCACTCGAAGTTGCCCAGGTGTAAATGCTGGAGGGACTTGAGGAAATCAGGCATCATATACGTAATTGAAGATGGGGCTTCTACAGTTGAACATCAAAGATCCTAAATCCTGAACCCCTAAACCTCAGCCAAACCCTAGAACTAGTCAGCTAGTCACTGGCCTCCGGCTAAACTCGGCCACGCGCTGTCCGTAGAATTCGACAAGTGGGGGAGCCTTGGGCATCATGTAGGCAAGCAGACAGGGCTTACAGTTGTTGGAGTTTAGGGTTTAAGTTGCATGGACCTCAGGGGATTATGGGGCTTATGGAGCTTCTCCCAAACAGGGGCACCGGAGGCTACGGATGCATGGGGATTATACAGGGAGTTTGAGGTCTGTCGATGATGTAAAGAAATTCATTCGACATCTATGCAAGCAGTTCGTGGACAATCCATGCGAGAAGAATCTTTGCTAATTTAGCTAGGACCAAACGCCGGAATGTAGTTTCCACTTTCTTTTCCATTAGCCCAATATAATCCCAATAAAACCCTAATATTACATCAATGGGTACCATACCTTTGAAAACAAACTCTATGTAGCACAGAGCAAATGAAAGGCCAAAGCTGATACGCAAGAACAAAAAATGTTGTGGGGATCTATTCCATTGGGATAATGGAAAAGAAAAAGGAAACTACTATGATGGGGTCATATTAGGGGTTGTATTAGGGTTATATTAGGGTTATATTGGGGATATACTGGTGTTTTTCCACATATTCCGATCCTGCTTCGAACTTTCAATGGGGACCCCTATGTATAGCTTCCTCATGATAACCGACCTAGCATCCTCCGCAGAAACCTCCCATTTCCCAGCACCAAGGACCTGAAGCCCCAAGCCCAATCCCCTCAAGCTCCAAAATTCCCTAACTCCTGGAAATTCCTGGAATACCCCATCCCCAGTCCGTAGACCCTGAACCTAAACCAAGCTTTCCGGTTTGGGATTTGGAGGGTTCAGAACCAGGACCCAAGTTGGCCAGCTCTGAATGATTCAAAGTCAAACCATCAATCCCAAACTGAAGAACCCAATATCGTATATAGGGATAATCGAAAATAAAATGGAAACTACTGTACTATATATATATATATATTGGAGTTCTCTTCTAAGCTATGAAGAACCCAAGGCCCCAAGCGAAGCTGAAATCCATTCGCCGGAAGGGCTGGTTCTTCAGGCGTGCCTGCGCCAATAAAGCTCGCCTCCCTAATCAAGCCTCCCAGTACCCAAATGTAGATGTGTGTAGATGTGTGTAGATGTGTGTGCACACATATATGTATATATATGTATACATTGGCACACATTGCGGCCCAAAGTATAAGACACTCAGCAGGGCAAAAATCTACAAAGAGGGCTTCGGGATGTAGGGAGTGGGGCATTGTTGGACCTGCATGTTCAGGGAGGTGTCTCTTGGAGACTTCAGAGGCTTGTACGTGGTTTCCTGGCAAAGCACGTCAAATATCACCTCACATCACTTGGTAGTCCTACCTTAGATACACTAGGTATCCCAAATAACAACAGTACAGCATGTTGCGGGTCCTAAACTTAGTAGTGCAAGATTTCTTTTTTTACATTTAGACCCCAAACTCCTGCAAATACTGAACCCTGAGCCCTGCCCCCAAACCGCAGCCATTGTAAACACGAAACCCAGGCCCCAAATCCTAAACCGTTGAACCTAAACCTTAACATGTTATGCCAGTCAACCAGCAGGCGTCTCCTATTGGACTCTGATTCAGGTAAAGGCTCATTGCCGGGCCTCTGAAAGGATCTTGGGTGTTATGGTCAGGGCCTGTAATTGAAGATTTATAGCGGTAACTGTATCTGCTTCAAGGTTGGTAGTGCTCAGGGGCGCTGCTCAAAGATGCAGGGTTCCGAGCAAAGGGCTACAGTATTCAGTCAGGTGGTGCTGTAGGCATCTTTGGTCTATGGGCTTTGCATGGGCAATTCAACAGATCAAAGCCCATGGAAGAAGGCCTGGGATACGGCAATACTGGAGAATGGTAAGCAAGGAGATAGAGGGTTCTGGCATGAAGACCACTGTCCAACTACTTAATCTTAAAACGGTTCATCCACAGATAAGACTTCATACTGGCACATACAAAGGCCTGCTAACCCTAAGTTTATATGCATACAAAGACATACCTAGACTTCGTAAATTATGGTAGTCGACTTGACTTAGGAACATGCAAGATTGGGCCCAGCAACAGCCTGAAGTGTGGTTCGCGTTATCACCACACAAAGCCATGTATTTGGCACTGGGACTTTCCACCTCACTCAGATACCGGCTGCAACCCGTGGTGGCATCTGAAGTATTTGCGAGCATGGCCTTGGAACCATGTATCCTGCAGCGGCTTCGCATCATGCTGACGCATGCTCATGTGCCATGATTGGATCATGCCCCTGTGCCACGCCAGCTGACGCTACCTTTGTGTGATCCGCTCGCGCACCCATCGCTTCAACATTGCAGTCGCTCAGCTGCAACGAATGCTACAAGTCCAATATTCGCGCGCGACTCCTGCCGGACCCAAATCCTTAAGGTTCAGAATGTTGGTTCTGTACAATGCCTGCCTTAACCCCAAGCCGAAAACCCCAAGGCTGAACATTCAGCCTCCGGCTCTGAACTCCGAACAATTCATGTCCAGCTTTGACGTCGGGACCCTCAAAGTACAAGAGAGGATGTTTGATGTGCGTGTATATATGTGTGCACGTACACATATACATAACTACGTACATACAGCCTATGTATAGATACAGAATAATGGCAGTGATGTTCCGGGCAGCTGGTTTCCTGCTGATGTACTTGGCCGCTTGCGGCAAAAGCTGATTTCCCAACTCATGTGTAAGGAGTCCCTTCCAAATTAATGACTCTAAGGCCTCAACCGTAAGCCCTACAACGATAAGCCGTGATCCCTCAGCCTCAGCCGCATGACTGTCATCTCGAAGGTTCCTCTCATTCAACCCTTCGACACACAATGTAAGGACCTAAATCGCTGAAACAAGGCTATTGGGTAGGCTACAGTGCAATGTATGACTTTGCATGCGGATCGCAAAGGGGTGTTTTTCAAGTGCTTTCGTAACTTCGCACCTTGATTTGTTGAAGCTTGTTGAGCTGGCCATGTTGCAAAGTTTTGGCTAGCGGTGCCGAAGCAGAATAATAGAAAAAATTGTCATTGAAAAGCTGCGATTTGCAACCCGGTGGAAGTTAAGCCAAGCTGAGACCCTGAAAGCAAGTTGGAACCCTCCCCAGTATGACATGGATCTCCATGTAGCCCCGTTTTAAGGAGGCAGGCTTGAACAGATGGAGGACCGAGGTGAAGGACTTCGTGAGTGAGTTTGGGTTGCGGGGTAGCACTGGCCTGCAACTTGCCCGGGGCGCAAGGACTCAGAGGCTCCAGGTACCTATGCAGAATATGCATGGGCCCAAGGGGTTCCTGTTCAATTCGATACTTTGGGGCCTAAGTTTGCTTCTATAGGTACCTAGACTTTCGGAAAAATGAGCACCTGAGTCTTGGGGTTTGCAGAAAGACGGCCCGCAAGCGTACCATGCGAGTCAGAAGGCTCCATATTATGAAAACGCTCCACGAGAAGGATTTTGTCGTGCCTTTAAGAACAGAGGAGATGAGAGATGAAAGATGACAACGCCTTGAGGAACCGGGGCACCTTCTCTTACAAGCGTAGCCCCAAATGTCGGCCCCACACACTTACACTGCGATCCCTTTCGGCCATAGAGCATACACCGGTAAACCCTACAGCCAGAAGCTCAAAGTCCTACTGTGGTGGCCCACTGAACGCTAATCATCCTTACATCCCGAAGCCCTACGCCAGAAGTCCTTGATGGATAGAGGCACAGCTCCACCAGAGCATGGGCCTCCTGTTAGGAAGCCAGCGCTTAACACAGCCCAAATGTTTAGAGTGTATTGGGCTTCAGGTTGCGCACCCCCCCCACAGCGTGTGAGCTGGGAGCTTGTGAAAGTGTATCAGGCCTTGTGGGGTTCGCATGTTTTAATACGCAGGGTTGCAGACTAAGTCTAGCAAAGTTAAGATGAGGTCAGGCGATAGGTCAAACTCAAATCCAAATAACATGGAGTTCTTGCTTAGGACTATGCCTCTTCGGAGAGCAAAATCTCACTCGCCATCGCCCTAACACTCCAAAGACACATGTGGCGTTTAGTGCAATGGGAGTAGCTCAGAAATAGCAAGCCCTCTACTAAACCCACCATGACATAGTTCTCGTGCGAGGGGCCTCTAAAAGACTTTGAGAGGCCAATGATTTTGATGAACTTGCGCATCCCTGCTGCCGATAGACAACAGCCTGCGCGGTCCTGCGTATACCCTACTACCATTGTTCCCAGCGCTTCCATCTTTACCCAAGGGCTCCGAATAGAAGAAAAAAGGCAAGAAAACATACCCTAGACCCCAATGACTTGTAGACATATACTGACCCAATTCAGGTCAGCCGGCACTTCTTGCGCCAACCCTAGCTCTCATCGTCGTGACAACGCCAACTTACTGCTGGCACCATAGTGGTCCAATTGCCCAAACAGTGGAGCTTCGGGTACCGAACATTCCGAATCTCAATGGTGTTCGGTACCTAAAGCCTTCATTGAACAGACTTGAACCCGGCAACAGAAGCCTCGGCCGATTCGACGCCAGGGAGAATGATGCCTGCTGGTCAAGGATTTTTACATGGCCGAGGACACGCTGAATGAGAGTGATTCCTGGCATGTTGCATAAAATGTACGTACTTGAGGTACAGCCTGCTGCATGATAACCGTCCGATGAACATTGGATGACAGTTGCTCTAGTTCCGTTGTAGGGGGATTCTGTGAAGGTCCTTGTATGAGAAACATTTGAGGTATAGTGTATGGCAAGCTTTGTTCTGGTAAATTGTCTGGAGCTGTTGAATGCGTCTAGGTATATATAGAGGGTGGGACGCTGCGGGGCCC
>CAJNIZ010039802.1:31470-46312 GCA_905231905.1 Symbiodinium pilosum | reverse complement strand
CCTGATTGCCCATGCCTTTCCTCAGATTCATGAGCCTCCTTATCCCCCTTTCATCATCATACTAATTGCTAGGAACCTATCAGGACGCACTGCAGCGTCTAAAAACCTGAAAAATCACACCTACGCAAAAATGGGGGCCCCACAGCGTCCCTTTCTGTATATATATATATATGTATATGTATAGATGATGACTGCTTGAGGTGCTTGTAAGAAAACTTCCTGAGGCATATTGTCAGACAATTACACAAAGGTGTTGAGTGGATGCTTTAAGCAGTCTACAGGCTTCTACCGCAAGTTGGTTTGGGGTGGAATCCCTGCTTAGCAGAGATCTTTGCGGGGATTATAAAGTTCATGGTTGAGGGCTTAGAGCTTAGGGTTGATAGGGCTTAAGGATGCCTCAGGGTTTTGGAGTTTAGAGGCTAGAGTTCTGGCTCGGGCGGCTTCATTTGGATTTAGGGTCTAGGGCCGTCCCTCTAGGATTGCCGGGAATGACTGGCCCCGAAATCCCAACCGGTTCCTTACAGTCTAGGCACAAAACACGATTCCAAGCTGAAAATGAGAACATCAAGTTTACCCTTAGCTATATGGAATTGTTGCAAGCCCCTACAATAAGCATCGCGGGATTTGTGCAAATAGGCCGTGGGCAGCCATCCACATGAAGCACACCTTGATAACGCGGTTTAGGATTTACGTGTCGAGTGATAAAG
Organism: Symbiodinium pilosum; assembly: GCA_905231905.1. Taxonomy (NCBI): domain Eukaryota; class Dinophyceae; order Suessiales; family Symbiodiniaceae; genus Symbiodinium; species Symbiodinium pilosum. The sequence goes on along the minus strand of CAJNIZ010039802.1, from coordinate 45,605 downwards.
ATACATATACAAGTTACACAATAGCAACAGTCAGACGGACCAACTTGAAAACTTCACTCACCCGAAATAATCCTTATGGGGAGAATTCTTCCATGTAAGCCACAATCTGGGCTGAGCTTATATTAAAGAATTCCAACTCCAACCCCCAAAGCTGCAAACTTTGCCCTTATGAGACTCTACTACACCCTAAACGCCAAAAGGAAAAGCAAAACATGGAACATCCTCACCCTGAGCATCAGGATTCTACGTGAAGAACTCTGACTGTCCCGGGAGCTTGGGCGTGAGGCAAGCCAGAATGGCCGCTCACGGCCCTATGGCCTTGGTCCGCCCACGGCCAGGCCACTTGCTGGACACCATGACAGGTTGCGTGGACGGAAAGAACCAGTGGCCTGCGGCCTACCTCCTCAGCAAAAACCGTGCTCGGAAGAGGAGTGCATTGCGACCGGCACTTGCCATACATACAGCTTCATCAGAGCTGGACGAGAGGACGGAGACAGAAGCACTGATATTTCGAAGTGACCCATGATAACGGTTTGGAAAAGCGCTACGCGTCATCGCCTGGGTCAAAGCTTTCCCCCGCAAGTTTCCCATTCACTTATTCCAATTCCTCATGTTGCCGTCATTAACCCCCCTATCGCAGCCCACGATCAAGATTTAAACAGTTCTACTGTGCACCCATAAACACAATAAGCCTTGCACAAATTCCAGTGAATAAGGTGCCCCTGCAATCCATCTTGGACCCTAGCAATGCAGACAGTCTTGCTTTGCGCGCCTTCTTGGGACCTTGACTTTGAGAAACATCCTACCTTAATTGATTGTAGGGACAAAAAGCAGGAGACCAGTGCGAGATTGAGGGTCTAGGGTTTTCGGTTCAACAGATTCTATAGCGTCTACAAGTATGACCTCGAACTGTGTTTTAATCTCCCTAAACCAATCTTGAACCCTTGGCCGCAAAACCCTGCCTCACAGAGGCTCCCCCTTTACACCCCAAACCCGAAACACTCAAACTTGGAAAGCCCTAACCCCTAAACCACCCCGCAGCCCACCCCCAAGGCCTTCCACACCCACCTGCAGGGCGCGCCGTAGATGCGCCTGGCTCAAAGCCTGGGAAGCTCCAGGTTTGAGCCGGAAGGTTCAGCAGTTTGGGTTGTGGATTTTGGAGCTTCCAACAATTACGGGTCCCTTTCTGATCCTGCTTGGGCATTGTACTATCCTGGGCTAATAAAGCGGTGCCACATTTTTTGAAACACCTACTTATCTAGGCTTTAGGGTTCAAGTTTTAAGATTGATATGCAGAGTTTTCAGCTTAGGGTTTTGGTGTTCCGGCTGGGAAACTAGGTTAGGGAATTGACGGCTAGGAGCACAGGTCTTGCATCGGGTCTTAGGATGAAGGAATTTCGTCTGGGAGGTTAGCTTGGTCTTCTGGATTTTGTCCCTTGGGCTAGGGATTCTGAGGCAGGCAAGAGTCACAGGGTCTTTGTACAGAGAAAAATACTTTACAGGCGTAATTGGGGCCTCGCAGGGCTCTCATGCACTCTTTATGCTTATACTAAGGTTATGCAGATGCTACATCTGAACGTCACAACCTTACTCCTAAATGCGTAGAACTGTTAAGCCGCACGCTTTTTGCCTTGTACCTGGCCTCCGAAGGCTCTCACCCGACACTTGGGCCCGTTCGAGGCCAGCAAGTGGTCATCCTGAAGTTTAAGCCTGAAGCCTGCCTGGACCCGACAAAAACCCACGTCTTCAGGGGCACACCAGTCTCGAATATCCATTGGATAGCCGCTTATACCCATGTTTTACCTGGAGCCCCAAGCCTGTAGAGAGACCTCTAGGAAGGTACCTCCATCAGCTGTCGTCGCAGCATCTGCTTGGATGTGGACACATCTTTCTTGTAGCCTACCTTCCATGCAGTATGCTTGCAAAAGCCAAACAGAAGCTGGGCTCAAGTTAGTCGTAGCATGCTTCTTCTAAACGGGCTTCCTCAAACAATTAAAAGGATTCTAAAACAGAAACTTAGGCTGTCATAACCTAGGACTTTTCTGTCGAAAATTTCCCCTTAGGATCGGGGGATCCCTTAGGAATTCCACTGCTCCTCAAAATTAACACATGTTAACAATGGGCCGGGGAACAACCCCCCCCCCCTGTCAGTACCACAATCTCACTTAGGACGCTGAATCTAGCATTTGAGGATGGAAGCCCGGCCCAATGCTGTAATGCTGGAGCCGCAGCAAAATTCGGGGTTAAGCTTTGGGGTTGGAGCTTTGCCCTCACTAACCTCTCTTACCCGCCCAGTCACCGGCACACGCATCAACGAGTGCGCACCCGCACGCGCAGTGGCATGTACCAGTGCCACCGCCCCTGGGTTTAACGTTGGGTTTGGGGATTTAAAGTGTTTAGGGGGTTGGGATTAGAGGGTTCAGCCTTGAGTTAACTTGCAAGGTTTCACGGTTACCTTCACGCAAACAAGACACAGCTCACTTTACCGTTAAGCAGTCTTTTGATTGCGGAGTCTTTCGAGGGGCACATCAAGGCTTCCTGCCCCATGGATAATCAAGCATCTGTATTTTTGTTTAAGCTCTGTATCACACCTGAAGGCCGTGCAACAGGTACTGTGCCCCCGCAGACCCTGAACATGAAACCCCAGACCTAGAACCTAAACTTGTACAAACAACCTTGCCGCATTCTGATAACCTAATGCACCTTGAACCCTGCACTAACCACCCATCCCAAAGGCCCTATAGCGGGAATCTGCAAAAGCTGTGCAACAAGGCGGCCTAAAAGATCTTCGGCCCCGCGAGAGTGGTCGAGGACTACAACCTTCAATCACAGGGGAAGATGAACCGTTTGGGGCTTTGGGATGTAAGGGCGTGTGGTTTTTGGGCTTCGGTGACTTCGTGCTTGGGGAGTGTGCGGGGATATTTTGACTCAGGGCTTCAGCTCAGGGCTCGGGACGCATCAACCTCTAGTAACTCTAGTACCCGGCATACACGGCAAAGGAGGCCGCACTGGCAATCCCAGGATTTCCTGCAGTCTGTAAACACAACCGAGTCACCTTCCATGCCATGGCGAGTCGTTTAGCTGCGATGTGCAAAGCTGGCTCACTACGGAAAACGAGACCAAACAAGGCAGCCAGGTTTTGACACCCGCGCTCCGATGTGTATGCCTAGATTCTGCGCCCTACAATTACCCAACTACTCCGATACGTCCGTAAAGAATCCAGATGGAGGCCTCAAAACGGCGCAGACGCAGAATCCCTACACATCCTCATGCAAGACCTTAATAATCCAGAACTCAAAACCTCAACCCGAAAGCCGCCTAGAACCCAAATCCAAAGTCCTAAGCTTCAAAGGCAAACCCGAAGCTCGTGGAACATATCCACACTCAGCCCCAAAGCCTAAACCCCAGACTTGAGTCCCCTGAAATGCCTATATAGCCCAATACATTCCTACATCTCCCGCCACATGTCCTCCTGTATGTACAATGAAGGATGAAACCATGAAAACAGTATGACCCATGTTGTTATCTCTTTTTCCAGGTCTTCAAGAAGTGCAACACTGGAGCCTAAAGCCAAGGCGCGGAAACCCGACATATCCAGATAGGCCCAGATACATCTCGCACAGTTCTATGCCTCCCCTACTATGGATGCAAGAAGTCGTTTAGGAGCCGCCCCAACATGCTGTGCTGGTTAAAGTACAAGGAATATAACTATGCAGGCAAAAGGCCCTCCACCGGAACGCTGAACCCTGAACGCTCAACTGGCCCTACACCCTCAACAACCTAAGCCACACTCTTGAATTCTCCTGAACCACATATACAACCGCTGTGCTAATCAATTGAAGAACATTTCCCCCACCAAAAGCCTCAAGCCCTACATGGCATAGGTACTCCCCACGCCCCTTGCATAACCTGAAGCCTTAGTAGGCCCTCAATCCTGTAAACCCCATGAGCAAAAACCTAAAAACTGTCTAAACCCTAGAAGAAAGCACAAGCTCTACCTTAGACCCAGAAACCCTCCATTTTTAGGCCCTTATCATATTCAAAATTCTTTGTACACAAAATCCTAAAACTGATCCCTACACTTATCTCATTGACTCCTCGCCTCTATACCCTAATGCCGGAAATGCCCATCAACCCAATGCCCTGCCTTAGACCCATATAGCATACCCAAACCCTAGGCGCTAAACCCTAAACCTTATGTGGTAGCTTCCAATTTCTTTTCCATTCCTATATATACCTCTGTCGACCCTAGCTGACATTTAATGTTCCGCCTTCCTTTCCATTTGATTCTCCACCATCTTAGAGAATTGTTCATGTCCTTTTCCATTTCTCTCTATACCCCCTTTTATAGCCCAACATATCCCTATATGACCTGCATGACCCCAATATTTTCCCTACCTAACCACTATGTGACCCTATTTCGTGCACCTCGAAGCCAGACTTTGCCACAAGCTCTGCGGCAGCGGCTGAGCCAAGGCGTACCAAAGCCCCCAGGGCCCGGGCCTATACAGGATTTTGGCTTCGGGGTTTAGGGTTTAGCATCTAGGGTTAGGGTTTAGGGCGTGGAATAATGAAATAGAAAATAGAAACTGCGATAATAATATAGTGAATATATTGGGGTTATATAGGGATAATGGAAAAGCAAATGGAAACTACTATTATGGGGTTGTATAGGGTTTAGGGTTTGAGTTTGGGGGGGGGCTTAGACCCACGGGATGTAGGGGTCGGGGCGTAGCGTTTCTCAAAATATGGGAATAGGGGTGGTCAGAGTTCAGAGATTGGTGTATGGGTCTCCTATTTAGTTAGAATAATGGAGAATCAAATGATGGGCTTATGTAGGTATGTACATTTTTACAGGATTTGCAAGTGTGGGGCCCATTTAGGCAGAACAAGGTATTGGGATACACTATGCTAGGTTGGTTTGGGGTGCCGGGCTTCCGGTTTTGGCTTGGGGTTCCGGCTTTGGGGTTTAGGGCTTCACCTTGCTGTTAAGGTCTTAGAGTTTTTATTTTTAGGGCGCGGAGGCCTTAAACTGGAAATCTAGTATTGCTTGCGAAATGAACCTTGGATACAAGGGTTCGGCGGCAAGGTTCTGAGGGGCTTAGGAGCCCAAACAAATATGCCGAAGACAACATGGCATGCCGATATGCAGAAATCGGAAGGAGCATTGCCTCGCACGCATGCTTCTGCCACTGAGGACCAGCTAAAATGAATGTGAATCAAAAGTGTTGCGGAAGCAGCAGCCGAGACTCACCATTGCCGGCCTGGGGAAGAACAGAATGGATCCCGACATAGTCGTCTCGACAATGGTATAGCCTGTCACCCGCATTTCCTGATTCCTCATTCTAACCACCAGCAAGCCCATCGCTGCTTGAGGTGGGCTGGCAACCCTCTCCGCCGGCGCCTTAACTGAAGACGTGCTAGTCTACGCGACTATGCGACGGCGCTGCGGTCCAGGACCTTCCTCCGCTGCAGGCAAAAACAAAGATGACATCTCGGGGACATGGCCAACCTATCCTCAATCTAGAGATTTTGAACCATCGAAGCCCTTGCTACTCGTCCAAGCATTTCCCAGCCGACGCACTGCGAGAAGACAGAGCTCCGGCTACTCCCCTTGGAAAAGTCAGTTTGGCAGGTCCGAGGGGTAAGAGCGGGACTTAAAGATCGGAGGGCTACACGGAGAACTGTTTTAAGGTTATACTCCTTATGCGTGCCTCGGGACAGAGTCTCTCTCTAGCGCCTGTTGTGGGGCTCCTTGTGAGTTTAACTCCACAGCCCAAGCCCTGAACATTAAACCCCAAACCGTAAACCCCACCCCTGGCCCTAGACCGTAGACCTAGTCCCAAAACCTCGCTTAATGCAAGTCGGCCCCGCCAAGGCCTGCCGGGACTTTTTGAGCCGCGCCACCAGCGTCTCATCATTCCGTGCAAACTTTGCCTATCCGCTTAAAGAATATTAACGGCTAATAGGATTTGTTAGGTTTCAGGTGAAGGCTTAGGGGTTCAAGGTTGTGCTGCATGTGCTTGTGAATTATGAACTATGGTCTCGCAGGGCTTTTGTTGGTTGCTGTTGGAGTTCTCTGTGGGCGTGTAGGGCTGGGGTGCTTAGAGCCTTTCTCTAGTTTAGGATCATGAAGAACTTCTTCTGATCTACTGTCCAAGACGGCAAGACTTACCCTTCCGTTTTTCCAGATCCATACCCCGAGTCCAGGGCTTCCCCTCCAGCTCCAGCAGTCTAAGTTTACCCGAGACTGGGCCTACAAAGCTAATGAGGTCGCAACAGTCCCAGGTTGTTCAACATGTATCCCTGTTTCTAGGGATGCGCATCTGATATCCTGATTCTGGGTACCCTGGAGGTTAGCCAGCCTTTTGCATTCAAAGTCTAAGTTGTGAATTCCGTACTTCTCCATAGTGTTGATGTTAATTCTGGGATGCCTGCACCGAAGTTTCAGACATCTGGAAAGGGTCCGAGGCCATCTGTGAAGCTCCCATGTCCCTTGTCTCTAGTCTCCACCATACCATGACACCCTCACCAAACACGGCCATGCGTACAATCGGCTAGAGTGCAAAATCTGGGCAGATTCTATGGGAGCCGGAGTACCCCCCATCCAGCTCAAGATTCAAAACCGTAAACCTACACCGCAAGCTCAAAACCTTAGACCAGAAAACACATCCTAAGATATCTCAACGAAGCCTGGCCCTAAACTCCAAACCCGCACCCCAAATACAGTAGACCCTAGTGGGATCCTTACGCAAAATCAGCAGAGATGCATGCGAAGGTCCTGGTAAACCCTGAAACTAGAATCCTACTCCTCCAGGCCTACTCTACACCCTACTCCTGCAACCCTGAACCCTAGTTCACAACGGCTCTTTACCACCCTGTCCTACCTCTCGACCAGAGGTCACGAACCGTACCAAGCCGCCTCTCGCGCAGCAATGGAATGAAAGTTCGGGAGTGCATCGGGTTGAGAAGCCAAGGGGTAAGGATGTTAGGGTGTATGGGTAAGGACAGTGAAGAGTCTCGGGTGTTGGGCTCGGGGATTTTGATTTGGGAGGCTTAGGGCTCAGTAGACGAGTAGAGGTTGTAAAGAGTTTGAGGTTTAGGCACTTCGGGCTTAGAGGAAAATTATGTTCCTTGGTTAAGGTTTGGAGCGCACATCTTAGCAGCATTCGCTGCCCCCGCAAACCCAAGCCCTAAGCCATAAACGAAGAAGTATGACGATCAAAGCAAGCTCCATGCGGTGCAACACGGCTGGCGGTAGGGCGGGAAGGAGGGAGCGCAAGAGGGAGTGAGGGAGGGAGGGGTGGTTCTTGGGTTTACGGATGAAGCTTTAGGGTTTGACGTTTCAGGACTAGGGTTGAGGGTTTTAGGTTGAAGAAGTTTAGGTCTGATACGGACTTGAGGACCTGTAGGGGAGAAGCTAACCGAACGCAATTGTTGCAATGTCGTTTCTTCTCGCTCTCACTGGTCATCCATGCATTCTGTGCCTTTGGTGCAGGACACACATCGGTCCCGGTGCCAACGCCACTGCGCACGTGAGAGTTTGGAACTGCTGGATGTCACAAGGCGTTCATGTTTTTGTTTGCTCTCAGATCCCGAAGGTCCACTCCTAAAACTACTCACAAGCCAGGGTCAAGGAGCAAAATCCTCGTAGAATGATTCGAAGTACAAGTGTTTGAGATTGATACTCAAAGGATTGCTGTCTCTGTGTTTGGGCTGCGCACAGCACACCACTACAAGCGCCGGCAGGGTAACGATGGAAATACCGCTAGCGGGGGATTCCATAAAACAACGTGAGCAACGCAAGTATATCCTCCCCCACAGTAACATGATGCCCTCTACCGACCACCGCAACCTTGAAAAGCTGTCAAAATTGCCAAGCTGCAAAGCCGGGGAGCCACTGCAGCACTTCTTCTCAAGGCTAGACTTCTCATCCTACAAGCAACAATCATCCGAACCCTAATCCCTAAACCTCATACCACGTCCTTCCTAGAATCCTAAATCAAATACAAACCATACTTTAGAAACCCTGAACCCTATAGTCCCGAAAAGCACACACAAACCCTTCAAGCCCTGGAGCTCTAAACAGCGCGCCTTTGGGCCCAGTGGCAGGAGGTTTGGCCTCTCTTACCTGAAGCGGATAAATGGGTTTACAGTTCAAGGATTTAGGGCTTGGGGACGAGGACTTTGAGTTCTAGGAACTCTTAGAACCACAGCCCTTCAGGTCCTCAGGTTCCTGGAGGACGCTCAACACCTCACAGCTCAGGGCCCAAACCAGCTCATAAACGTCAAACTCCCCCAGAAGTCAGGAATCTAAATCGCCGTTGGGCGGATCGTCATATTGTGCTGAACCCCGGACCCTTCCTACAAGCATTCACGCGGACAAACCCTCCAGCACACTCTAATGCCATGCTGACCACACAAGGCACCTAGATCCACCACCCGTGCCAAAATCTAAGCCTCCAGGCATTCTGCGAGAGGCTTCAAAGTACGACTCAACACAGCACGCTGGCAGCAGGGTTCTCTTCTGGAGCGCCACAGTCGGAGGTCAGCACAGCATCGAAAGGGTGCAAAGCGCTCCCGTAGTGTATAGCGGATCGACAGGGCCGCATATGATAGCAAAGTCACCGGAGTCGAAGCTGTGCACAGCAGACAGCAGTCCTGGAACCAAACGAACAAAATACCAACACTGAATCCTGTAGACATGATTTGGACACTGCGGTCCAATGTGGAAATGTGCTGCCCGAAGTTCCAAACCTTGAATGCTACACCTCTACACTCTAGAACCTACACCCAAATTACAAACTCCAAATCTTGAAGGCTTAAAAATATGGGCCCTGGTATGGTACCGCAGTCTACCCTTTGGAAAGCTCCCGCGGCCAAAGGGCGATGTTCTCCGCAGCCGCCCGGACCAAGATGACGTCGCTGGTGGTACAGACCAAATCCTCAGGTTCAGGCTTGAGGGGTTTCGAGCTTCAGCGTGGTGTGTACGAGCGTTTACGAGGGCATGTAAAATGCATGCTCGACGGCAAGGTCTACATCCTCAGGTTTTTGAGATGGGCGTAGGGATTTGAGGCTTCGAATTTGGGGTGAAAATCCTCTCTAAGATTAAGCATTTAGTGGCCCTTTATGTACAGCCTGGGTCCTCAGGTCTTGCCGGCGTGGGAAGGCGGAATGCTGTAATAGGAGCTGATAAGTTTGTGATTTTGAGTTGAGGGCTTGGGGTTTTGCGATTTTCTCAAGATATTCCGGGCGCAATCTCTCCCGCGACCCGATCTTTTCTGATATACATAATTATATGTGTATACGACATTTTGGGCCTCAACTCTGTAGCGGTGTACATCCGCAACTTTGAAGCCTGAAGCGGTAAGTGTCAATAGGGTCATGGGCGACCTATCCACCAAGTATAACCCACCGCACTTATACCCGCAAGAAGCCTCCAAGTAGGGAATTCTACATGCTGGAACCCCCCATACCATTGCGTGAGCTGCGCAGGCGCATGAAAGCCACAGGCTTGCACCAATGATCGCAAGCAAAAGACGGTTCATACGTTTCAGGGGCTGCTGGTTTACACAGGGGACCTTGTCGATGAAGACCTGTGAGGCGGACAGGGGCAAGATGGTGAAACAGCGAGTAAAGCAGCAGGACAGGATGAAGCTTATGAGCAGGTAGCCTGAAACTGGCTCTGATCAGCTCTGAAACTGCACACCAACAGGAGAGTGTCACAGCGTCCGGCCAAGAGTGTCTGCAAGTCTGCAAGCAATCCTGCTTGAGGATGGTGGAATGGGCACTGTGTTCGTACCTCAAAAGTCCAAAGTGGGACAAACTCGAAAGGGCAAACCCCTACGCCCCCACTGCTGTTGCTCCCTGCCGATGGCATTTGTCCAGGCGTCGAACCTAAGCCCCAAACCAAACCAAAAGCCCCAAATCCTAAACCCCAAACCCTGAAAGTTCAAACCCCAAGCCCTCACCCCCAGACAGTCTGAAAGAGCACGAGGCACGTAACCTGCGGCAAACATCATCTCTGCCGAACGGCCGGGAACCAGCATACCTGTCCCGTTTTGGGGCATTTCCAGTGCTTGGAGTTTAACTGGCTTAAAGTTTGAGGCTTCAAGAGGCTACGGATCTGGTACGTGCATTTGAGCGAAACTTGGTGGCTCCTTTTTGCGAGGTCCATTTCTGGAAATGCCCATTTAGGATCGGCCTCATTGGGGGGATGAGGTCTGGGAGGTCTTGTGGCTTGATCTCCGCGACCGAAATCGCATCAAGATTTAGGGCATCAAGCTTTGAGGAAGTTATTGAGTTTTCTTCATCCCTGAACGCTAAACATTACAACGATTTGAAGCTATGACTTGGGGGTAAGTGGTGGGGAGTTGCGGGCAGGCTGCTCGAAATGTCTCAATCGTCCCCGCCATGTAAAATCATTTGTATGTTCTAGGGCTTCACGGTCAGGACTATACCTTCATAGGTTCCAGAACTACCCCCCATGTACCCCTAGGTCCCCCTTAATTCACCTTAATTCACTTCAATCTTCCTTGAATAAGCTTAATCAAAGGGCAAACCCAAAGAGGAGTGGTATCCACATGGGGACACCAACCTGGCCCCAACTCCCAAGCTCTGAAGCCTCAGCCAAGCCCCGAAACCTCTACCCTGCTACCTCAACCATGTACATTCTGAGCTTCATGCCTCCCAGAAGCTTCTTGGCCCTCTTCACTTCAGCCTCTTCGGGCTTTCGGGGGGCTTAGGAGATTAAGCTCTGGGGGTTCAGGCTGTGCCTGTGCAGTTGGGGTGGGTTACAATATGTTTTTGGGTCTAAAAATTTGAGCCTAAGATTTAGAAATGTAGGTCGCAGTATACCCCGTGCGTACACCGCCAAAAAAAAAAGAAGCAAGCTGTAGGCCAGGCTCCCGAGTTAATTGCACAATGTGGGAACTTCTCATAGTAAACGCTCTCGCTAAACATGATACTGCAAATAACCCTCTGACCTCCCTGAGATCCCCTAAAATCCCTAGGGTCTCGTGCGCCACCCCTCTGTTTTGATAAGCTGCGCGCAGGTTTTTTGTGGGCTTGCCGAGCTGGGGTTAAATTCGGTTTGCTGTATCAGGGTTGTAGGGGTCCCCCTGGAGTGTATACAGAGTTGTTAAAGAAACGCATGGGTAGACTCACATCGTCCGGCACACTGGCGCAATTTTTCGAATAGCAAGCAAATATTTGGACACAATGGTCAGAGCTTCCGTGTTTCCAACCTAGCCTGGAGGCACCCAAACGTAGAACCCAAGAAGTCCCTTCCACGATACCTGTTTCCTTGCGGAACTTCTCAGTGCAGATGCACAGGAACTTCTGAAACAGGATGCGCCCCATGCACAAAAATCAAGTAGCTCCTAAATCCCAACAGTACTTGTAACGGCAAAGGATGTAGGATTTACGGTGACCTTGCAAAAAGCCTGAAGCATGAAAACCCCAGACAAAAAGAATGCAAACGAGGAACCGAGGAACCTGACTTGGAACACTAAACCAAAAGCAACTCCAAACTAAAACGGGTTCCTGAAATTTTGACAGAGCCCGGACAGCCCCGCCGCCATTTTTAGGCCTAATGATTTAGGCTTTAGGGTATCGGATTTCAGGCTGTCTCCTAAACAAGGTATTTCATCGGCAAAGCTCATGCAGTCCTCAAACCACGAATGTGCCCTCCGGCTACCGCGCGTCTTTCCTGAGGCCTCTTGGGTCTCGTACCAGAAGGGACATGGAACTTCTCAGCTAGCTTCCACTGGAACCTAGATACACGTATACAAAGCCACTTCGGGAACTCCGTTATGACCAGCCGGTAAGTCCTATGAACCTTCGAAACCTGGGAATATTTGGATTACGGAGTGCCTCTGCAGTCTCCAGAGCCAGCAGTAGCCCTGCCTCATTGTTTTTTGGGGTTCGGGCTTAGCTTTGAAGAGTGGAGTGAGAATTTTCGATTTCTATGAGTTTAGATTGAGTGGGCTCGGAACATCGACATCTGTGATTGGATGCTGCTTGATTTTAACTATAGGGTTTTTCGAGATCAAGTGCTAGGGCTAAGCGATTGCGCGCTGATGCAACAAAAGGACCATTGGCCTTTGCACACTGCGGAACTTAGCTATCTGAATAAGCCCAGTCAAGGTCTACAGGGTCTGTGGCTAGGGGCTTGGATCTAAAAGCTCATAAACACTCGAACAGCTCTAAACCAACATCATGGCTTTCATGCCAACATCCCGTTCACCAAGCGATATCTTGCATCCATGCCTCTGAAACCCAGAACAATTCTAGAAAGCCTCAGGCCAGACCATGATAAGCACGTCACCTCGTTTCCAACGAAGTTGTGGGCCGTGCTCTTGTGCAATCTTGGAGCCACCAATGACACAGGCTCTCAACCGCTGAAGCAAGGACGGCTTTTCACCGGGAATCTGAAACTCTCAACATCCCTGCAGGGCAAGCCTGTAGGCACTACCAAGTACCCAGCAAGAAAGTTCAGACGTAGAACCGCAAACTACGATCCTGAGCCACCATCCAGAAGACCCCCACCTCCCTGAAAATTGCTCGTCATCCACCCTGGCATAGATGTTGTGAGGGGTCTAGGTTACCCTCAAGCCTACGAATCCCAAACACTGAACCCTGAACTCTAAAGCTTAAACCTCTAAATCCCAAGCCCCAAAAGCCCTCAACGTAAAATCCAGTTCTAAAAGCCCCTCGACGTCGACGCGCCTCCTGACCGCGGGGCGCCGAAGCGGCCAACTCCACCGGGGCGAAGAAAATCATGTCCAAACCTGCTCCCACGGTTTAAGGCGGTCTGGGGAGGTCCCGTTACAGAAGTAGTGATGCGCATGTTTCAGGTTTAGGGCTTTAGGATTTACAAGCTTAGGGAGTTTAGGGTTTTAGGGTTGAGGGCTACCGGATTTCGACTAGATGCCAAGAGAGTCCCTGCGAAAGGGTTTACAAGGATCAAGCACGGTCATGCAACCGCAGTTGGGATTTCAAGCCTGCATAGATGCTACGGCAGAGCCCTGAATCATGCTACAGATGTTGGGGTCATAAGGACTCAGGTACATGGGCCATAGGATTCTTTTGGGTTCTATGAACCTCAGCAAATCCTAAAGAACCCCATGAACTCCCTAAATTGCGGGTCGAAGGTCAGTTTTCAAGCCCCAAAAAAGGAAACAACCCCAAAATCCAGTCAGGGGTCCCTGCAAAGTAGGAGAACTGACATTGCCTCCAATCAATCTGGGTGCACCTACACGAAATACAGCTGTGGCACATTAGTATGAAGGTTTACAGTATGCATCCCCCGTCATCACCCCACCCATCCCACCTTTTAAGTCCATCGGAGTGGGCCACAAGCATATCGTTTTGAATTCAAGTGAGTACTCGAGTGCTGGTCCTCTCCTTTTCTCGCAACAGACCCAAGGCCCAAAACCCTGAACGCCGGGGTGTTGAGTTTTGGGCTTCAAGTTTGGGCGAAGGCTCAGGGCATCTTGGGCCTTCGACCTTTGCGATCTCCCGCACATTGGCCAGCCCAGTCTCGGTTTCAACCTCCACGCTTTGCAGCACATTGCAGTCAGTCCCTTCCGCTTAACCCATAGGTCCAAGGATCTAGATAGGCATGTTTTAGGTACCAAATGTGGTCCTGTACGGGCAGATATTATAGCCGGGTGCAAGGGGTCAATATCTGATACATTCAGCAACCTAAAGAACAGCCACTTCTGGAGTGTGTTGTTTTGTGTTGAGGCCCCAGGGTTTCAGCTTGATATTCCTCAGGACTTCACAAGGTTTTCACGTGAAGTTGAACTGGATATATAGACTGAGCCCAGCCAGCGCTTGATTTCCAGAGTTATATTTTTGCTAAATAGTCCCTGACTTTTCGAGCGATTCTTCAAGAGGACTGGGTTCGGGGAGTGATCTCAACAGCGATGCGGATTTGCATTTTGCCTGGATCTGAAAATAATCTGGACAATTGAAAGAATCAAAACCAAATTAAATTGCGTCAAAAAGACCTTGAGTTGTCCAGAGTTGGCCTGGGTTGGTGCTATTTCGGAAGAAGGGTCCGGGGCGTTGCCAGGGTCCTGCAGACTTCAAAAGGAAAAACACATACACACACACACAAAAAAAAAAAA
>CAJNIZ010039802.1:0-31370 GCA_905231905.1 Symbiodinium pilosum | reverse complement strand
AAAAAAAAAAAAAAAAAACGTGCTTCACAAAAGAGAATGAAACAGACTTTGAATTTTGTCGGTTTCCCTGGATTCCTGCCATTCCCCTGGAGAGGCGGTCCACTGGAATCTCCGTCAGGCTCTCCACCAGAGTCTCCACGCAGGACACGTCAACAGTTATAGAAAATCAGTGATACCCTAGATTCGATATATTTCTGATCTATTTGTGATTTGTTTTGAACTGCTTTGATCTTATGAATGACGTTCGCTTTCTTGCAATCTGAGACGTCTGGCTTCTGAATCGGAGGAAGCCCGGCAAAAATGAGCACTCGAGGAACAACCTGCTTCGAAGACCGATTTGGAAACCACTACTGTCACTAACGAAACAAAATTCACTTTCCTGACCAAACCCGAAAGTAGAACATATTGCCCCTAGTAAGCCTCTTGCAGGATCTTTTAAAACTAACAGGATGGAGGTCCCTAGAATAAATCAAGCTTGATGTGTTTAAGGACATTACGGGGCTTGATCTGCATGCATATTGGGAAACCGGTCGCAATGCGAATTGCTGCTTTTTTATCCTTCTGAGCATGAGACAGGTACAAATACTACTTTGTCAATAGAAGCTCTAAAATCTCACGATGACCACTTCATTTACATCAATCTATGCTGGGCTCCTACGGTGAACACCAGAATGTTTACGTGAGGGCTGCACAAAAACCGGGAGAATGAGAATATTGAATAGGGTGTCCCCAGCAGGATGGCTGTGGAAATGTGAAGACTACGGGAGATGAATGATATGAGCAATTGTTCTTGCTCTTGGTATACGGGCACATCGGAAACTAAAGGCCCCCTTAAATGCCCGAAAAGGCTGTGATATCAGTATTTGGACCCCCAACATAAACCCCTAACTTTTCAATACCCTCAAGCCCAAACCCCATGCATCCCCTTCATTCTAACCCCTGGATCTCCTGTTGAACGTGCTGCTGACTGAAAACACGCATATCTCAGACCCTCTGCTTGCAGGTTTTGTGAGGCTGGGTAACTACCCGAATATCACGCTACCCCAGTAATTAGCGCTTCCTAGCGGGGATATGACATAGACACAAATATATATGTTATAGATATATACATATGTGCAAATCTTAGGAGGTGATTCTGTGAAGGAATTAAAAACAAAGGTTGGAACCCCACCTAGACCTGGAGGTCATCATTAGGCTCCCGTGTTTGCAGGTGCGGATATGTTTGTCCCCTTCGGGTGAAAGACCTGCAAAATCAGCCATCAGCCCTCCCAAAATGAAAGCCGAAGCAGAGCCTCGAGATGACAAGGACAAGCCAACTGGAGGTGTCTTGCTTGACGGTTTCCAAGCGGATATGTATATTCAAAGGGATTATCATGCCTGAAAAACCTCTTGTTTCAAAAACCTACTTGGACAGCGCAAGACCCTCATGTGCTCTGCGAACCTGAAGGTCAGCTATGCTTCCCTTCAGTATGGCTTCTGGAGTCGTGTCTCTGTGTTGAAGTGCTTGCTGAATCCTGTGTGTCCTGCAGCTATCGACCTTTCAGGCCCAGCATACCCTTTGTCAAGCCAACCTGCAACCGAAAACCTACCTGCTTCAAGAAAATTTACCGTTCACGGCTTAGGGTCAGTTGGTCTGTAACATGAAGAGGGTCTACCCACCACGCCCTAAAGCCATCAACAGATGATTCCAGCACACAAACCATCGTGTACTCGCTAGCATACTGTACCTACATTCCTCATAGATTTGCTCTGGTACAGACTTCTTCTAGTCCTCGCGTAGAAGACCTAATTCGGCATACTACATGCAGTACCTCTACAATCTGTACAAAACTCTGACGCTCAGCATGTAGTACTGCGGAGTGACAGAACCCTCTACCACCCAAAATGCCCAAACTCTAGCAATGCCACTGTTGTGGCATCCTTTGAGTCATGCAGCCCGCCACCAACAGTATCCATACACAATGAAAACCTTAAACCCTGAACGCCCAACAACCAATATCTGAGCTTGGAAGCCTCACCCCAAACCCAAACAGAAAATCCTAAACTCGAAAGCCTTGAAACCCCAACCCTGACCCACACCCAACCGTGTTTCGCTGAATCATCCCGAGACAAGGGCCTGCGCGGCTTTCATCAGCAAGTCTTCCCCCCGCTTGCGGAGGAAGTGGCTCGCCTATTTTTCGGGATTGGGGTCTGGGGATTAGGGTTTAGGGCTTTAGACTTGGGATTTGGGCTTGCGAGATCAGGGACTTGGGATATGAGCTTATAGGCCTTAACAATGATAGGGTTTAGGGAGCGCGCCTTGTCATTACTTTTCAGTTCTCTAAAGACTTCGCAACACCTGAGTCACCACATCTCCGTCGAACAGCGCTACTGCGTAGCGTATGCTGCATCGCATTCAAAGGCTTTCGTACTGCAGATGGTTTGGCCAACGTAGGACGTTGCAACCCCAAAACAGAAGTCGCTGCTCTTCAAACCTTCCACAAGGCTACAGTAAGGCCGATAAGCTGGAAGGCGGAAAATGACTTAAATTTGCTTTGCTTCCTTGTTTGGAAGTTTGAGCTTGGGCATTTCCTTTTCTGACATGATCCCCCGCAATTCCGCTTTCGTGAAAGGAGCAGATTCATTGCTAGGAGGAGGACGCTCCCAGAGGGTTGTGCTTGTAGATGGGAGTATGTCATCAATTTCTGCCCAAGTCGCCATTGGAGCAGTGCTGCGCACAGCAGCAGCACCAGGGCCCCCTGACAGAGTAAGAACACCAGTTCAAAGAAGGAAGCCCTAGAGCTCCAAGGGATAAAAACAGGGAATCTTTGTGAGATTCACTTGGGATCCGCTGTTTGTTTGCGGGGGGAGAGCATTTCGTCTGGCATCCAGGCTGAGGGTTCACCCCAGAGACTCCCCAGCAAATTACGGCTTGGTGTTTCGACAGTACGTGGCATTCCGTATTGCAATGCAAGGACACAACACCAATCCTAGGAGCCACGGGGAATTTTGAGTACCAGTTATTAGTTCAGAGCATAGAATTCTCACTATTGGGGCCTCCAACTAAGTGCAAAATTGCAGAAAACACAGCCCACCGGCGCGAGAGCTGAGGTGAGGTTAAGGGCCTGCATGGGTTCGCAAGGCAAAGAGAACTATAGGGGCTCAGCCTTCCGGGCACCCCTAAACCTAAACATGAAGCCTGAGCCCGCAAAGGAGACGCTGACCTCGAGAATACCCGACCTCCAAACCCTGCTCTGCCCATAACTCCATACAACCGACCTTCAGGAGCCACGCGCACAGCAACCTGCAGAACCCGAATTCCTTAAGCTCTAGATTAGACCGCAACAACCATACATCTCAAACCCGCAGAACCCCAATCCCCAGTGAGCCCCCGTAGATGGCTACAGCCTGCACCACGAAGGGAGGACCTGAGGCATTTGGGCTTGAGGAGGTTGCAGTACTTGCTTTAGGGCCGCGCTTCAGCGAGTTGCCCAGGGTGAGAAGGATGTGGTGGCCTCAACAAGAAGAGTAATTACTGTAGGGGTTTGAAGGTCTGCTGGAGGTATAGGTACAGTACGAATAAAATATACTGGTTGCTAACTCGAGAACCTTGATAGCCTGGACAAGACGATGGATACGATCCTCTGCGTAACCTTGCCTAATGTAGTTGCCATGGCATACAAACCCAAACCTTGATCCGAAGGCCGAAGCCCGCAGCAATTGCCACGAAAATCCACCAAAGCCCCCTACAACGTCCCTAACCAAACCCTCTTGGGGTCCGGCATAGCGGGAAAGGACTTCCGCGCTGCCGCCACGAACTGCGTAGCCTCTTTTTTGGGGCTGGGGCTGTCTCTGTGGTGAAGAGCTTGGGTTCACCCCTACACCCCTAAACCTGCCTGCTCCGCAGTCTCCGTCAAGGGAAGGATCAGTCCCTCAAAGCCGAGTTGAAGAGCTCTTCGAAGGTACCTTACTTAGTAGGAAATGGAGGAGAAGGGAGAGAAAATGGAACCTACCAGGAATGCAGGTTTGGAATGAAGGGGCCTGCGCAGGGGATTATACAAGCACTACTATAGTCATCCAATAGTATTTCTACGTTAGGAAACATCGGCCCCTAATTGAGTAGGGATACTTACTTTTTCCAGATTCAACACAATCCTGCAAGCACAGTTGGGGAAGTACTCAGGTCCCAATAGGAGGCAGGGCATATTCGCAGTCTTTGGTGTGGACGTTAGACTGCTTGCTCGCGACTGCGGTTTTTCTAGCAATCCTGAGTGGAAGAGTTCAATATTAGGGGGAAGGGATTAGCCTTTGACTACAACCAAAACCCTTAACCAACTGCCCTGCAATCGGCTAAGCGTGTCCTCAGTCTGCCATTTACACAAAGGCGCATTTTCCCCCACTAGCCGGACATTTCTGCAGAGTTGTGTTGGATGTTTGTCTTTGGACAGGGCCCTAAACCCTAAACCCCAGAACCATGAACCTTAACCCTAAACCCTAGACCCCTAAACCCTAAACCTCTAAACCCTTACCCAAGCCTGGTTTGAGAGATGCGCCAAGCGGGACAAAGCTTTTAAGCCCCCTAGACCATCAACACCAAACATCCCATCCACTTAGAGGCGCTGGGATATTTATGACTCAGAAAAAAGCCCCACAAACACCCTAAGTGCAGTTAACCATGAGCTATCGGCGCATGACACGTATAACTTATACCCTAAACCCTTATTAGCAGGTCATAAGCAAACCTCCTTTCTATCTACATAATCACCTAAAAGGTGCTTTTAAAGTCCTCCTGTTTCAGTGGGTGCTTGGGGTGCTTTTGCGAACGAAGCATACCTAAGGGACTACATGCACCGTCAAAATTGTGACTATTTACCCTACTTTCCCTGGAGCTCCCAAGTCTGGAAGGGATATTTCCTAAACCCTAAATCCGATACTATGGTAGTTTCCTTTTCTTTTCCATTATCCCAATTTAAACCCTATATGACCATAAACCCTAAATAGTAGTTTCCACTTTCTTCTTCCAAAATACACCCATATATATATATGTATCCTTTATAACCTCTATATATGCCCTAGAAAATCCTTATAATCCCTCTAGTTTCCATTTGATTTTCCATTCTCAAGTCATTTGCTGTAGGAACTCACGTCCGCGAACATTACCCCAGACCCCGTGATTAATAAACCCCCTCCCCTTAATAGGGATTATAATAGGTTTAGGGTTTAGGAGGTTTACTGGCCCATCCAAGCCCAACAACAACATATTTTGTGCACTATACGACGAAAAGTTTACAAGAGGTCGCATGCCAAAGTCCCAAGATGGATTTGGGGCACGTTTGCAGGATGCGGCCTACAACCTGACATGAAACTCGACCCTTAACCCTACACCCCACAAACCTTGAACCCTAAACTCCAGTGCCAAGCACGGGCCCTAAAATCAGAATCCAAAAGTTCAACCCGGCGTTTGCTCCCTCAACCTCTATAGGATATCTTAGGTTAAGGGTTCAGGTGATAAACACCAACAATGATCTAAGCAATTGAAAGCCCTACAACTAAACCCAATCACGGAGGCACCTGACCTTTCCCCCTTCCCCCCCCCCCCCGCTGTGATGCTAAACCGCTCTCTGCTCAGCTCGTGTTGAATCTCCCGTGCAAAGTCAACATGAGTCTACCCGGCAAATTTGTAGCATCAAGCATGTGGAGGTGCTTACTCTCTGTAGTCCCATTGAAAATACCATAAATTGTGTGTGTGTGTGTGTGAATCTGTTGGGGTTCCATGTCACTATGGGAAAATGTGAAAATGGACATCCCTCCGTGTTTCTCAGGCTGACACCCAGGGTCGTTGCTTGGAACCTTGCTCGGCTTATATAGAGATATCATCCCAGGGGTTCTAGGAATGATATAGGGTTCAGAGATATCAACTATCCCCCTAGTGGAGAATCAAATGGACAAGAAATTGAAAACTCAAAAGAAACTGGGAGGCTTCACATAGGGAATGATGGACCAGGATCAGATTCAGGTTCAGGGAGTCTGCTGCTACAGCGCGAGTGGGCAGTTTCAGGTTCAGGGCTTCTCGATGTGTTGAGAAAGCATTGAAGATTTATGCTTTGGAGTCAGGAAGAAATATCCTGCCCCCAACAAACTGAGAACACCTAAAGCGCAGGTGCCTTTTCGGGCTCCATTTTGGGCCCCGGATGGAAATTTCTTTAATGGAAGCTTCACAAGGCTATCGAATTCTTCAAGGGGCTTCTATAATTTATAACACCTTTGCAACCACCAATTTCTCTGCAGCAGGTTCCCGAAGCCCCTCGTTCAGGCCACCCAGTACAACCCCCAAGTCATATGATCCGAATGAAAAATGCAAAGAATCCATGACTTAACCAACCCCCTTATTGAAAGCAATGGTACACACAGCAAAGTTCGCTTCCGATTAACAATCCCTTCTATTGATTCTATAGCTGCTTCACCATCTTTAAATTGATTCCTAAATACTGTTACTCCTGGTATCTTTTCGAACAATCACCATCAGCATTGGAAACCAAACATTTTCTCTGGCACGTTCGTATGCCTGGGACTGTAAACCCTGAAGCTTAAACGGTACATGCACGAGTCTTGTCAATCAACAACACGTCATCCCTGAAGCGCCCGTTGAAAGGTGTCTGCGAACCGCGCCCAACTTTAACCCCTGAACCCTTACACCTACACCATAAGTTACAAACCGGAAACACAAAATCCCAAATCAATTATCTGGGGCTTAGGGCTTAAACCTACACCCTCGGGCCCGCAAGCCTACATTCTAATCTATACCTGTCTCAGCATAAATCCAAAGCCCTGCATGACCCTTAGCCCTAATCCGTAAAAATCCACCACAGGTCCAGTTACCTGTCTAGTCTATACCTGGGGCCCAAGGCGTTTCGGATATAGTTGGTTACTAGACAAAATAGTTATCTGGACCCTTTGGCCCCCCCAAAACTTCATGAGCCTTGTCCCTGTACAGTTACACAGAAAAGAAATCCCTAAACCAAAAACAACACAAAGGCTTGTTTACGTCGGGTCGATCCGACTTTTCTGTTTTTTGCATCCGAGCAGCGCGGAGGAGCGGATGTGTCCCAGCACTGGCAGCCGCGTGCACCTCAGCTGGTATGCATTCATCTGGGGCTGTTTCTCTGAGAGGTTATATGGGGCTACTTTGACATTCACGTGGGTTGAAGATTTAAGGTTTAGGATGCAGCCTTTGGGACTCAGGATTTATGGTTAGTCTGCTACATTAATAGTTGCTTTGAGGTTCTTTTGAAGCTTCTCAAGAGCGGCGCGCATGGCCATGAAGCTTCAGCTCAAGGATTATGTGGGATTGTTGTACTCTTGGGGCATCGAGGGTAGAGTTCGGGGTTTCTGGATGATGTAGGGGATCGAGCGCCCTTGACAGGTTGGTATGGAACTTCAGAAAGTTGAGCGGTAAGGACGGGCCGTAGCATTTCGTGGGCCGGACTTGTGGGCTTAGGATGTTGGGATGAAGGTTTAGGCATGAGGCAGCAGACGTCTAGGTTTATTGTGTAGCCCCTCCGGCTGAAAGGTTTAGCATGGAAGGTTTGGTGGTTCGACGTTTGGTTGGGCCTTTGGCACGGAGGGCTTGGAAAACAGGATTAGGGAGAAGGGCTTAGGACAAATGCTTTGGTTTTGTCGCCAAGGGGGTGTGCACTCAGAGTAAGGAGGCTCTGCCACTAGCACTTGGCCCAGTCGGCCTGAAAAGGGTCCAGATATCTATGTAGGACACAATTTGGATCCTAAGTGGGTCCTATATAGGCACCTGGATCCTTTGCCTCAACGTAGACAACGTAGATGTGTACCGATCCCCAAGCACCATGATAAAACACAAGTAGTATTACCGGGCAGATAGAACCCGCAAAGGTAGCACAAGGTAGAAGCCCAAAATCTGCTTGCGAGAACCCTATGCAATTATAATCTATCTGAATCAGGAGGATCATAAACGCGAACCCCCAAGACCTCTTCGAGATTGCTATATGCCCCTAGAGTCCTTGGAGGCCCTGTTGCTTACCTGATGGATTGATTAATCTTCGGCTCAATGTGAACCTGTACCCAGGAGCCTGCATGTAGCCGAACCTGTAGGGTACCTGAAATTGCACTACTGTTGAAGTTTATCGGATGTGCCCAAAAGGACATCATCTGCTTCTAGTTTCTGGTCCGGGGGACCTGGAGGTCTCAGGACTACGTGCAGCTCCAGAACCAACAATTGAGGCTTAGGGTCGACGACCGACCAAGGGACACATCTATCTACAAGTTCGGGCTGTGCCGTACGGCGTGACTTGAAGCTACCAAGATGCAACAAAGGACCGACTTGTATTTCCCACAACCTGTCTGAAAAAGCAAGGACGTCCGTGTCTGATGGACCAGCAAAGCTCAAACTTAGCATCCAAAGGGTTTGATGCACATATTGCTAGAACGCTGAGCCCCCCAGCAAGGCCAACAGCATTCAGGAGGTCTCCGGGACCCTGCTCGTGGTCCAAAACCAAAGCCTCCACAGCAGTGTCGGTGTAGGGATTCATTATGGGAAGTCTGAAACCATACACTGTGCTGGCCCAAAGAGGCAGAGGAGAATCTGACACAATGCTTTCTAAAAAATACAACAGCGGCGAGGATCACAACTGTGCGTGTGATGGCGACAACACTGTCATTGAGAAGAAGTGGGAAGACATTCCATGCGAGTAGTGAACGTGTGGCAGAGAGCAATTGCGAGCCTGGATGTGAAACCCTCTAGGGATCTTGAGTCCAAGAATGATGCCTACTTTGGGTACTGAAGTCTCTAAAGTCTACAAACTCGACAAGTACCCACCCTGGACCCCTAAGTCCATAAATAGGCCCTCTTTCGAGCCCAGAAGTCTGTAAAGAGCACCTGCTTTAGGCCCTAAAGGCTATGAATTGTAATTGGCTCCTGTAGGCCCTGAAGCCCTTCGATAGCAATTGCTTGCTTTGGTCCCTAAAGTCATACACGGCACCCTGCTGTACTTGATGCACTAAATTCTATAAACAATTTCTACCAAAGCCTCACCAGCTTAACCCTACATCACAAATCCCGAACGGAAGCCCCAAACTCTGCGATCCCCAAACCGACAAAAAAAAGCCGTGGCACATCTTCTCGATGAACGCTAAAAAAACTATGCAAATCCCGAACCCTGAATGCAAGACACGAGAATGTACAAAAACAGGCCCTATGCTTATCCAACCCCAAAACCATGCTAAACCATCCACGCGATAAGCCCTAATTGAACTACTCTACGCCCAGAAAGTCAAGGCCCTAAACCTTCCGACCTCGAATCCGGCGTTCGCCACGGCTTCGGCAGCCAAGGCATCGCCCAAATGAAGGAAGCAGCCGACAGCCTCCAATGAAACCGAGCTTCTTAAAACCAGGTTCCGGTAGGACTCCTTCAAGTGGGGTTGAGGGATGCATATGTCTATATATATATATACACATAATGTCTGATTAAGGTTTGTCATGGTTTGGCGCCTGTAGATTGTTGACAAGGAGGTATCGCTTTGAGGAGATCAAGCTTCAGGGATTCCATGGGCATTAATGCGACATCTGGGTGCCCAAGGGGGTCCAAGTACCTTTCTAAGATATACTTGGGGCACGAAGGGGGCACTAAATAACTAAATAAATGTGTGTATATATATATGTATCTATATATATATATGTATATATATATATATATCTCTCTCTCTCTCTCTCTCCCTCTCTGGACTTAGGGGCTGAGGACTTTAGAGATTCGAGTTTGAGGCGGCTCAACGTGTTTAGGGCCCACTTGGAAGCTGACATGATAGGTAATTCTAAGAAGGGTTGTTCAGCAGGATAGCCATAATTTTGGCCTAGTCTCGCGAGTACGCTTCATGTCTACTTGAAATTTCATGGGAACTCTTCAATGAGGATTTTAACTGTTATAACCATAGCTATAATTTGAACTAGGGGACGTACAGGCCAACTTGAGGCTTCAAGTGCATGGATCATGTGGTGATGTTGTACCTCTGTACCCTCACTGATAATGAAGATTGGGGGCTTACAGGAGGTCAAAAGGTAGAAGTGCACAGGCTGTGAAGGGCAGGGATCTGGGGATAGGGTTTCGCTTGGACAGTATACTCAAGTATTGGGCAGTTGGACCCTTGAAGACAGGACCTGGAAACAACGAGGGTGATTGTTTTGAGGAGGTACAAGTGCTGCGGCATTCTTCTTGCTTGGCAAGGTCAAATTCATCATGAGAGCGCTTTTTGTCAGCGGCATGCCAAACCGAACAAAATCAAGAGGTTTGGGGTAGAAGGGTTGAATTGCCGTCGTGGATTCAGCGTCCTGGGTCTAGAGCTTGAGAGAAATGGTTTTGGTCCTGGCCAAGCGAAGCTGCTCATTGCTGAGAACGCAGAACACAACTACTCGCTGGACATGACTTGCTATATTCAGGTTTTAGGGCTGACTTGAGCTCTACTGTCCTACTGGGAACAGTTGGGGGCTCGCCTTCTTGGATCCCTCAGAGAGATGAGAAAAGCTGTGCCATAGCAAAAGTAATTCCTTTAACAGCAATTCTGCCTTACCAACATGCAGAAACCTTTGTTCATCGCAGCTGGTCTTTTCACTGTCATCAATGGCCTCCAGCAGCTGCACAATCTCCAAGTGACTTTCCTGCAAGGCCATTTGCATCGGAGTCGTGCCATCAGTGGTGGCCCTATCCTTGTCGGCTTGGGCCTCCAGCAGTAGCTTCACGACTTTCGAGCGACCTTGATGCGAGGCAGTGAGCAACGGAGTTCTGCCCTCAATATCCGCCTTATCCTTATCAGCATGGGCCTCCAGCAGGAGCCTCACGACTTCTGAGTGGCCCTCATGTGAGGCAATGAACATCGGAGTTCTGCCATCAGTGGCAGCTTTGTCCTTGTCTGCGTGGACCTCCAGCAATAGCCTCACAACTTCCAAGTGGGCTCGTTTCGCGGCCATGAGTAGGGGAGTGATGCCGCTGCGAATGACCTTTTCCTTGTCTGTGCCATCAGTGGTGGCCTTATCCTTGTCAGCATTGGCCGCCAGTAGCAGCCTCACGACTTCCACGTGCCCTTTTTGTGTAGCTCTAAGCATTGGAGTGATGCCCCGATGGTCCGCCTTATCCTTGTCAGCGTTGGCTTCCAGCAGCAGCGCCACAATTTCCGAGTGGCCTTGATGCGCGGCCATGAGCGTTGGGGTCAACCCATCAAAACACGGAATATCCGTGTCCGCTTTGGCCTCCAGCAGCAGACGAACAACTTCAACGAACCCACGGTCACTCGCCATGTGCAGCGCAGGCCGCGTGCCTACAATATACAAGTTCGGATCCTGAGGCCTTTGCAGCAGCTGCTCTACTGTACCAATATTGTTCTTTGTTGCAGCCTCACGAAGTTCCCGGATTTGGTCCTGAGTGCTGAACACAAACGGCTGTAGTATGAGCTGGATATCTGTCGGGCCGTCCAACACGGCATCATCCGACAACATCTGGCCATCCGCTAGCAACCTTTGCATGAAGCGCGCCCGTCCACAGAGATGATGCAAATGCCGCTTGACAGCGAGTACACGGACTGGCTGCCCATCCAGCATCTCGACAAAATCCTGAAATTGGATTGCCATGGCTTCTTCGCCTGAAGCTTTGAACACCCGCAACATCCCACGTCAAGATTCCATGGGGCAGGGAGAGTGGCAGAACCGTCGCAATGGCACCATGTACCGTGTGGGTGCCATTCACACTAAACAAATGAATAGAGATACCTGTATCTGTATCCTCAGTCATTCTAGGTTGCAATGAATGAGGTTCTGCACACTCGGCCATGCGGATTTTGCCGCAGACACGGCCGATCTACACATAACTATATGACCAATATACATGATGAATATGACTTATATGAGGCCTAGGCAGATGGCTGTTCTTTCCTGAGACAGAGCCATACAGATTGTTGTGGCTAGCATGTTGACCCTCTGGCCAGCTTCAAATTTCAAAGTTTACGTTTAGGGAAGCTATGTGGCCGCCAAACCTGCTGTGGCTTTAGCATATGTTGTCGCACTGCTTCCCAGCTTCCATTCAAACTGCAGCACCGAGGTTTCAGCAGCGCATCACTGAGGTGTAAGGTCTTGGCGCCAAAGTGTTCAGGTACTCAGGGCCAAATGTCTTGCTTAGATTCGGGGATTTTTTGGAATTGGACTCTACTCACTCAGCGCACGCACAGCCTTCCCAGGAGACTGGACTCATCAACTGGGCCGAGCGCACCTATACTAAGATACCCGCCCTTCAGTTAACTGTTACCTTATGGAACGGTGAACCCAAGTTTTTCAAACAACCGCTAAGACCTTGAACCAAGAAGCCTTCAAGTCTCAAAAGCCCAAGCCCTAAATCCTAAACCGTAAGTCCTAAACTTTCAGCCTAAACACCAAAACCCCAAATCTCAAACGCTTAACGGAAGGGCAGGATGCCGCAATCCCCAAAACCTGGTCATCAACTAGGGGGGATATAAACTCATATTGAACATCTTTGCTGCAATCTCTCGGCTTCAACTGAACATTACTACTACAATGCAACTAGGCTTCGAGCTCACGTGCCTTCATCACAGCACCTGCCAGTAGTGCAACTTGTAAGCCCAAGACCTCACCTCCAAACCCTAAGCCCAAAGCCCTCAGCTCTAAACCCCTAGAAATGCCATTGCAAGCCCAAAAGTCTAGACCTTCCCAAAACGCCTATGTTTTTGTGGCCCCTCCAGAAGAAAGACCACGTGTATACAGCAACAAATATTCCGAAGGGACCGTGCATACACTCACCAAACCCAGAAAAGCAGGAAAGACCGAACTACCCCTCTGCACACTCATGTTCAAGATCCACGTAGCCTTGCATAGCCATCAAACCCCAAAGCTCGACCCTAAACCCCCAAACTTGAGCCCTAAACCCTATCAAATCCTCACCCTTCCCACAACACCTGAGCTCCAAGCCCTGAAGTAGTAGTGTCCATTTTATTTTTCATTATCCCAATAATATAGCCCCTGCATAACCCTAATATAACCCTACTGCCAACCAGGCCGCCTTCTTGTGCCGTCGCAGCTGGCTTACCAAAGCGCTCGTAGCCAAGCGGGCACGGGCTGACCTTGCCGACTTAGGATCCTTAAAGGGGGTTATATAAAGGATTATATTGCGAAATATTATAGGGGTTATTAAGGGGAATACTAGGAATTCAGACAATGGCTTTTGCTCAGTGATGGTGACCTAAGGAAGGATGAAAGGCACAAAACTTGGAAACTACTGAATATTTAGGTTGGACACTGAGGACTGGACAGAAAATGAGGACGCTGATGCATGGAAAGAACATGAAAGCTACCTTGCTTTTCAGGGTTTAGGTTTGGGGTGTATGGTGTGGGGTTGAGGGTCGTGAGTAGGGCAGGAAGGAAAAGAATGCACGCATTGGTATGAGCCATTATTTTTGGACCGGCACAGGGGTCCCTTCATTTACGAACCCCTCTAGCCCAGCTCTTACGTCAAGGGTACGGCCTTGTAGTTTCAGAATTGCAGGGGCCCTGGTCCATGGTCTTGTAAAGGTTTAGACTTTGAGCGGATTCAGGGTTCAGGATCATGAGGTTTGGATTTCTAGGGGCTAAAGGCTTGGGGCCTGGGCTTTTGGAGGGTTGGGGGATTTGACGATAGCTTGCAATAGTTTTTCTCTGCGTCTCTACATCTGTAGACAACTACGTGCACGGCTCTTGAGACTCAGGGCTTCTTAAGTGTAATTGCAGTGTGAACTCTTCTCAGGATAGCGGAGCCTAGAACCAAGGTCCGAAGCCTTTGCTTGCAACAGGTTGAGGTGCCCTGCAACCAAGATTCGAATTATTTGGGCTGTACAAAGTTGAACCTCCCCTGTTTTGAAATCGAGTTCTGCTTTTGCCAATGCTGCTATGCTCATGAACGCCTGCTTACACCCCTGCACTCCCTACACCCTTACTCACTGTGCCCTTTATGCCTTCTGAGCATTTCTGTTGTAGCGGAACGGGGGCAAGATTAAAAACAAGTCTTCGCTAGAAAGCTGACTGACTGCTCCTGAGCACCATCCCACACCTTCGAACCCCAAAACTCTCGAAACTTAAACCTACAACTTTAGCAGAATCGCCAGCGCCAAGCGCCAAGCTCGAAGGGCCCTCAGCGCCACCCGTTTATCCCACACCCTGCCTACAGAATCCTGCAACCCGCACCTAACCCGCAGAACCCTGTAACCATGCGAGGATCCCTGATCCTCAAATACAAGGCCCTAAGCCATGTTAATATGTACCCTCAGCCTTTTAAACTTTCTGGGTGTTCTTCGTAGGGAATATAGGAGTGTAGAGATTATCTTCTTTTATTCCCCACAAAATCCGAGGCTTCGCGCTCGAGCGGCGCAGCCCACTGCCGCTGTTGCGCAGCATGATGCCTGTGGTTGCTGGAGGTCCCTGGAGTCTGAAGGCTTCAGGCGGCTATAGAAGTGCCCATATCTAAGCTCTAAAATCTAGCTCTGGTATAAGAACTGGCCCTCCAAGTTTGCAAAAAGGATCTAGGACTTCTCTGTCGGCGTTAGGTAGACCACCCTGCTTTCCTGTCTGTTATTGTGCCAACACTGCGGGAAGAACGGCCAAACAGCCCGACATCCTGCGTGATGAATCCTAAATCCTACAACTACTTCCAAAGCCCTAGACCCTCTCACCCGTTTTAGTAATTCCCGACCCTTAAACCCTACTAACCCCTAACCCTAAACCGAAACCTCTACTTTCCAAACATTCCTGGACCCCAAAACTTCCATTTAACCCTACAGACCATAAGCTCTGTGAATCCTGAACCCTGTAAACGTAAGTCGTAAACCGTTGGGGCCGCCTCTCGCTCTTCATCTCCGTCACGTGCCGGTATGCGCCATCTCGGATGAGGGCCTTCGTTTCGTGGTCGCACAATTCTTACGCTAGGGTTTTGTCAGGATTCAGGGAGTTACATACAAGTAGGGTTGGGGATACTGCAGGTCGATAAGCCCCAGCTGAACACTGTGGCCATAAGTCATAACGGTTGAGGCGGCCGTCCACGAGTATAACGACCCGATTGCTGCAGGCAATTTGAAAACAATCGGTCTTCCATGGACACAAGCAAAGCCCCGTCTCTCAACCATGCCCAAAACTGCTGGAGCATCGTGTTGCGCACGTGGGATCCTACATAAGACCTTCTGGGAATGTTTGTTGGCTTAATACGTCCTATTTGTGCACTTTGGACCTGCGCACAAGGTTGAGATTTCTGCTTGAGGGTGCCCAGAACGGGTAGATGCCCGAGACCCAAAGACCTGTCAGCAATCTAAGCCTGCGACTACAATCAGCTGCCTGCAGGTCGAGCATAGACAATGAAACCAGCCAGAAACCCTTGAACCCCTGCCCTTGTATGACATGTCCTGATGCTGCGGTCAAGGCTCTACAAGCAAAGGCTTGGGTCAAAAGCAAGGGTAGAGACTAGAGACAAACCTGCAAGCGACTTTTCCCCCACACAAAACTCTGGTATGCTTGAAGCCTGGACCCCGGGAACCAACTCTCCGTACACGCTAGACCCTTGCCCTAAGAAGCCCTGAACGCTCAGAACTATGACTCAGCTCTGCGCAAGGTCGGCACAAAGGGCCACTACCTCAGGGTGCAGGGATTTAGCGTCTATAGGGATTGCGCGTATGGGGAGCTAACGCCTCGGGATTTTAATTTTGCGTTATGGGTTTAGGGTTCCTGGATTTAAGGTTTGAAGCGTAGACATTGTTAGGTTCAAGTTTTCAGGATTCGGGTCTACACTGGAGGGGTTCAGTTTTGGCGCCTCAGTGAGACCTCAAGGAGCGCAATAATTCGTAAGTTCATTCCAAAGGCGGCTTGTCGTTCTGATTTTAGAACCGACGAGCACCCGGCCCAAAACCTTACATGAACGCCAGCACCACACTCTAACTCCTGAACCTCAAACCTTAGACCCCGTTCCCCTTAGAGATAAACCCTTCACTTGCACTTCCATCAACGGTAGAGACAGGCATACAGTTGTGTCAAAATTATGTATGAACCTAGATACCTAAACTCTTGGAGGTGTGACAGTATACTACACTTGCGATATCTTTGGTCATGCAGGAGGTTAACTCTCTACCAACCGCACCTCCGAGAGCGTAAGAGATCTCCAGCCTTGGTGACCAAGCCCGATGACGCCAGCCTCAACTCTGAAACTTGCAAACCCAATGAACGCGCCCTATAAACCCCACTCCCAAAACCCCAATCTCCAAACCTAACTCCCTAAAACCTCGTCCCTTGACCCATATTCCCCCTTCCCTCAACCAACCTGACCCCCCAAAACCGATGATTCTGAACTGGGCTCCCAGCACTGTGCCCCTGTGCCAGGAGATCGAAGGGGGCGGTGCGGGCATGCGCCTAGTGGCGACTGCTCAACATGAAAAGTCCTTTAGGGAGGGTCCTTAGACAAAGGAGCGGCGAGTATTTATGTGGGCAGGAGGTTTTTGATGGTCTCCGACGACTTACCTGAATCTTTACGGGCCCAATTAAAATTCAACAGTGTCACGTTCTCTTAAAAGACTGAACCCTAAACTACCACCTCGTGGGACGTTCTTGGGCAAGTCATTAGCTGAGAACAGCACGTGCCACAAGGCACATGCGTAGCCCTAGTCCTTAGGAACAGCAGTAAGCCTGTGACTTTTGGAGACAACTATTCTACAATGCGCGCAGGTGACCCCTGCAATCTACGCGTAGTCTGTATCCCGGAAATTCTTCAGACTACCCACCTACCCTTCCAAACCTCAAACTGAACAGGTTGCTCATTGTTCATCTTAAGATAAAGCACGTGCACACCTGGAGCGCTTCAAAGCACTAATGTGTTGCCCGGCACTTCAAAGTGCATCTCCAATATGGAGGATCTTAGGACTCACAGCTACAGGCCACACAGCTGAGGCTTAGTATGGCACATGGACTCTGCATTTGCTACCTATATAGCCACATACTGTCCGCGCACACTGTAAAGCACCTATAAATCGCCCTGCAACACAAACACTCCTATGCAGGAGACCACGGGCCTGTCTACAGCAAAAGCTTTGTCCCTACCAAACATTACACCATCCTTCTAAAGTGCCCGTGCTTTACCCTGCCCCTAAGCTCTAGCGAATATCTTCTGAAAAAAGCCAAAGCCAAAAATCCGTTTGCATCCCAAACATTGGTAGCTGTAACCCCAATTTCCTGAAGTCCCTGAACTCAACAAAACAGAACAAATCAGGAAACAAACGCAGATCACAGAGATGACGCGGGAAACACGCGCATCATTATGGAGGAAAGCCCGGTTTAGGTTTTATGCGCTCATGTCCTGGCAACTTTGCAATCTGTCTGTGAGCTTGGCCTGATTCGCCTTCACCACCATGATGAGTCTTGTGCCTGGTCGGCTGTCTCCAGACGGCCTTTTGGTCAATGTGGTCGAAGGCACTGCGGGAAATTCGGGACTCTGTCTTTGTGGCTTGAATGTTCAACCGCTGCGGCCAACTGAAGCTTGAAGGTCACAAGCCTTGGGCCTGGCAGAAAGGGCTGAGGGTTTGAAGCGTGCAAGGGAGGGGGGGCGGGGGCAACCCTCCGGGCAGCATGATGTTGGCTGGATCACACTCCGCCCAAGTCAGATAGCCTAAGATCACGTGCCTCAAACTGTCCAAGCCCCGATCCACTTAACACGATATATATATATATATAACTCCACAGTAGCTCCCTTCAGAATAGGCTGAGGCCACTGCGCTGCAGCCCACCAGTTTTCGTCGCTCCGCGGCGCAGCTGGGGAGCGCCTTGTCTTACGAAGTTGTAGGATCGGGACTCGGGGTTTAGGATTTGGGGGCGTAGGGTGTAGGGATTGGGGCTTCAGGTTCAGGATGAAGGGTTCTCCCCACAGTTTAGGGTCTAGAGGTGAGGGCCTGCGGATTTACGAAGGGTGGAGTTCGGGGTTTGTGTATACATATGGCCTTAGATGCAACCAGCAACCATCGAACTGACCCCAGCCCTCTAGCAGCAGGAGAGCGACGTCCATATGGCCGCCTTGCCGGGCTCTGAAAACTGGAGTTTGGCCATCATGCCTGGCCTTGTCCTGATGGGCATTGGTGGCCTTCTTCAAAAACCGCCTACAGTGGAGTTTCGCCACCATCATTAGTGGCCTTGTCCTTGTCAGCGTTTGCTTCCAGCAACAGGCGCACAACTTCCAAGCGGCCTTCGTGCAAAGCCAAGTGCACCGGAGTTGAGCCATCATCTGTGGCCTTGTCCTTGTCAGCGCTGGCCTCCAGCAACAGGTGCACAACTTCCAAGTGGCCTTGTTGCGAAGCCTTCAACAACGGAGTTTCGCCACCAGCGTCAGTGGCCTTGTCCTTGTCAGCATGAGCCTCTAGCAGCAGACACGCAGCTTCAATGCAGCCACTTTCACAAGCGAAATGCAATGCAACCCATGCGTGTTCATCTTCCAAGTCCGGGTCTTGTGGCCTGCGCAAGAGCTGCTCTATAACGGGGATATTGTTGTCGCGCAGCCTGGTGGAATTGCCGGATTTGGTCCTGGGAGCTTGGTTCAAATGGCCGCAATATCAGCTGGAGATCCATGGGGCCGCGCAGCACCACATCGTCCGCCAACATCTGGCCATCTGAACTCACGAGCTGCTGCTCGAAGCGTGGCTGCCGAGTGAGATGCTGCAAATAACGCTTGATGGCAAGTACCCGGACTCTTACTTCCTGACAAAGTCCGTGAAAGCAGTGGCGAGGGCTTCTTCACCGGAGGCCTTGAACACCCGCAACATGGCGGCACTTAGGACAGGGGCAAGTAGAGGTGTTTTTGCGCGCTCTTCAGCTGCAGACAATTTGTATCAGACGCATCCGAGGCCACATGCTTACACTTCCCCAAACTAAGGGACCCTGCAAAGACTGCGGTCCGCTTACAAAGGGCCAACTGTGGTTCATGATACAATTGGGCGAAGGGTAGAAACCTTTGTCAAGTGCCAGTTGACTAACGACTCGAACACAAAAGCTCCCAGTTCTCATCGGATTCCGATTCCGACTCGCGCTGAACTGGACTCATGGGCGACAGCCAGCTCCATAACAGACACTCCCAACACTCCCTACCAGGTATAGGGAATGGGCTTTTGAGGATGGGGTTCGTGGAGCTTCTCAAGCCAATGACAGATCACTCTCAACGCCTTATTGGGGTTCTACGGCGGTGTGCACGGGAATGTAAATTCCAAAATAGGAGTGTAGGAGGCCTAGCACGCGGACTACATCCAGCGCAAGGGAAATGAGAGGCCATGAATCTGAACAGAAGAATCCGGCTCCTTGTTTCTTCGAGTGGAGGTAAAGAAACAGAGGAACATCTCTTGAAGGGGCCTAAACTTTAAGTGCCAAGCCATAAACCCTAGGCCCTTCAGCCCCAATCCGAACTGAATTCCCTAAACCCCAATCCCTCTTCATCCCCTACATCCTCAGATTCGCAGTCCCCCTGAGCTTCGCACGTCAAAGCCGCTCCAGAAGTTTTGCATGGCCTGGTTTTAAGCACTGGGCACCAAATATCCTAGGAGCACATATGTTATATGGGAGTTATATTGGGGTAATGGAAAAGAAAATGGAAACTACTATATTATAATAAGGTATTTATTGGGGCTACATGAGCTATAGTCTAAACTCCCAGTATCCCCCTTAATACCCCCTATAGGAGTCCCCTAAATAATCCTTTATATAACCCCCTTTAAGGAGTTTAGACTGTAGTACATATATTAAATGGATGTGTGTATGTGATATGTAGATATGTAGAACGACAGGGTGCCTATGTATAGGGGTAGATGGCGCGTAGAGTTTAGGATCTTGGGTTTTTTGAGTAGTATGGATGTGCTCCCTGAGAAATACATGAGAGAGCACTTTGGGGTGGTAGGGCTTGCTTGGAATTCAGGATGTAGAAGGTGGGGCTGTAGGGCTTTAAGGTCTAGGGTGCAGGGCTTTGGAGATTTGAGGCGTAAGGATCTTGGGCAGTGGATCACGGCCTGTAGCAGCCGTTCCATTGGCGTCTCAGGTGATATCCAGTGGAATCCAGCAGCTACATCATTTGGATTCGTCTCCCTGTGACTTTCTTTCTTCTGATGCAATCCGAATCGCAACCTGGTATCATGAACTGATGCCACCAGATGCTTCAGCTGATTCGGTCTCTTCTGATGACGAAGAAGGCTCTGCACTCGGCAAATATCCTGAGCGCCTTATGGCCCACAACTTTGTCCTTTCGATGGCGCAGCCAACGTACGATTCGTCTGGCTGACTCACATGGGACCTTTATTATAATAGGGTTCTATAGAGCGGTCGTTTCGGGCATGCACGGCGCGTTCCATTCCAGGAGTCATATGATTTTGTGGCTTCAAAGAGATTTTTCCCGGAGTGCTTTTGCTGCCTTCGGAAGACAAACAGCTTGGGGAGCTCTTCTCAATCTTGTCATGGGCTTAAACCTCTGCTGCCACCATGAAGTCTTGGGATTCTAACCGCAGAGCAAAGGGGCATTGCAGCGTTTAGGGCTTTGGGTTTACGCATAGCTCATTGAGGCGTTTGAGCCGAATCTAATTCTGTGTGAGTGTATGTACGGGGCATGTTTCTGTTGATTTGGGTTCGGGTCGGGGGCAGATCGGGGGGAACAAAACAGACGCCTGACTCTATGCTCCTCCCAAGGCCAGGAATCTGCAATCTGCTCCGCAATTTCTTTATACCTCCACGTGGGATCAGGATCCTAGACACAAAGAACTGATTACCTGTTGAAGACCTCTAATTACTTAAAGCTTAGCTGGACCCCAGTTTTGCACGTGGCAACTGATTTGGCAGAGCTAGGAAGCCGCAGGGAATAGGACCATCACGCAATAACCCAACAGTTTTCCACTTTAGGCCTTAATCGTGCGCCTTCAAATCCTGACCCTCAACGCTGATGCCTGAATCGTACACCTGAAACCCCAAACCATGCTCCACATTCTACACCCTCAACCTTGCGACCTTAAGTTCTGAACCCTACACCCTCCATGAATCCCCTGAACCTTGAAGCCCTAAACCACGGAGCCTCGGCAGCCGCCACTGGTAGCGCCGCGGCGCCACCCGCCGCGGCGCGAAGCCGGGCGGAAAGCAGGGGCGCTTTCAGGGAGGCCTTTGAGGAATTTGGGCTTTAGGGATTATGTTCTAGGGTGTAGTGGCAGTGTAGTGTGAGGAGTGAGGGGCTTAGGGTTTCAAGTGTGAGGTTCAGGGTTTGAGAGTTCCAGGTCCCGTGAGAATGATTTGTGATCAAGGCTCTTTGTATAGACTTCAAGACGTCGAAGGAATGAAACTTTCATCTAAGGGTTTCGCGTTTGGGGTTTAAAGTAGAGATGCCTGTTTGGGATGATCCTTCCAGTAGCTTGCTCGATAGTACTTTGAGCAGACGCGGTTATGTGGTCGGGAAGTGAGAAGGATAGCTGCATTTGGAACCCTCTTGGTTGTGTGGAACTTAGAGCCCGTTTAAAGGGGGCTTACTTGAGAAGTGTTAACCAGGATCACGAGCGAGTTGCACAACAGATTTACTGCCGCGGCAAACTTTCAGGGAGGGCTCTCTTTTTAATTGATAATAGAGGGAGCTCAAAAGGAGTTGTGCATCTTGAGAAGCCCCGAACGGGAAGGAAGCTTGCAGATCCCTACCCCAATCTTTGCAGAACGCCAATGCTGTCCGATGCCCTCTGCAATCCCCATAGACCACGAAGAGAAGCAGGGATTCCACAGGATTGTAGGTCATTCTTACTGGGAAGCCCTCCTCAGCCCCAAGCACTGGACGGCGTGCCCACGTACTCGCCAACTACCCATCTTACAGCCGGCACATTAAACCCTGACCCTCAAACCCTCTGAACCCCTAAACTGGAACTCTAACCTTACATCCTAGGACGCCCTATAATCCTTGAAGCCCCTGAACCCACTAAACCCGAACTCTACATCCCTAGCACATACCCTTGGACCCACTAGACTCTGACATGTCGCGAGACTGGGGCATCTGCCTGCGAACGCCGAGTCGTGGTTGGGGGTGGCCCGGGAGGAGGCGTGGCGGAGCGCAAGGTGCTGCCAGGTGCATCAAGCTCCTAGGATAAGATAGAGTATAGGATTTTGGGTTCAGACTTTAGGGTTCGGGGCTTCAGGTTAATTTAGCATTTATGGTCTCGGATTCTAGGGTTGAGGCTTTACAGGGCTGTAGGTTTAGCACTCTTGGGATTCTTGGACATGGTGGATTTTCGTAGTTCAGGGATGCAGGTTTGGGGCTTAGGGTTCAGGGTTAGCAATCAGGGGGATTCGGCTCGGGGAAGAGTTTTCTCTAGGTTCCAGAGTCCAGATAGCCATTGTTGGTTTGCCGTGGGGTAGCACAATTGATGGCTGGGCACCTGGAACTTCGTCGAGATTCGAGGGATTGTATAGGGTAGTTAGGATCAAGGGAAAGAGTGAGGGTTGAAAAGGAAAGGGAAGTCAGGTAAGCAAAGCAGTCATCAGCATCAACAAACATCATGGACACGATACACTGCACTATGACTACCTTTCATGAGCTAGGGCGCGCGGGTGCCAGGTTCTTGGCATTCATAATGCTGTTGTTGTCTGAGCTTGGTTTGTGCATCTTACAGTATTATCCGGTTTTCTTGGCTTTAGAATTTGGCTTGTGCACCTGTAGAAATACGCATTCCAGCATACAGATAGCTCATCAGCATATGCTAGTCGACAGAATTGCGTTTTCGCCTGCATCTACGGGACGTTGAAAGGCTACGCGCTTCGTTTTACTGTCAGGATTTGGGGAATGAATGTTTCACTTTGTTTGCAGCTCGCAGAGTTCCTACAGCTCTTACGGGAGGCATCTGATTCTGGAAGTGCTGTCATAGCAAATCCAGACCCTCTCAAATCACCGGTGGCCCCTGGGAAGAAATAGAATCATATGGGGCTCATTGGGTTACCTGTCTGGGCTTACAGATGCTGCTTTGAGAGACCTCCAAAGCAGATCAGGTTCGAAGTCCAAAAGCTCGCAGCGAGCTCCACAACGTCATCTCTTATCATCCCTACCAGACTGGTTTCCAGTCTGTAGCAGCCCCGAGCAGTAAAAACACTAACCATGTGCAATGCACAACGAGCTTGAGTACTGGCCGATAGGTCGCCATTTGAGAGCCTGCCCATGGTAAAATTTCATGACGAGTGCGAGTGAAGCTTTGGGGAGCGCGTGCAAACCAAAAAATTACAGGAGCTTGTTGCTCTCTAATCTCCTACAAGTGGAAGGCACTCGGAAGTCCTGACTGCAAACTCAACTATCAATCGCTACAGCCTCTCCATATCCTGCAAACCTGCTTCATACGAAGCCTTAATTTCTATTCAAACCTCAGGACAAGTTTCCTTGGCACGGGGGCTCTCTGCTCCTCCAGACCTCGCAGTTCATAGATTTCTGAAGCTAAACCTGGGTTTGAGTTTGGGGATTGGGGATTCGGGGCTATGGTTACCGGCTGGAATACTGTTTGGCATTGCTTGGGAGGCAGCCGTCTGATACGGAAACTCACAGGAAACAGCACCTTTTCATCTTAGCTTAGGTTGCTAGAACGTGAGGGCTACCATTTAACAGTTTGGGATTGGGGCTTAGGGCGTGGGAGGTTCGAGATTGTTGCGGTTTGGCAGTGAAGGGTTTGGGGGGGCTAGGGCTAAGCCCTCGTTGTGTGACAGGTGAGTGACCTGGATGCAGCTGGCGGAAGATAAGCCCCAAAATCCGGATTCTTTAGGGGCCCCCGGATCTAAGACCTGCTGTTTACGGATCAATGCTTGATGATACGGTTTAGGGTTTATAGGGCTGTATAGATCCAGCCATGAATCTGTTTCGTGTGGCCGAACACGATTTTCCATACCAGTCGCCCGTACCAACCCCATGCTAACCCTATGGAATTAATCTGCTTGTTAACCTCTTACTAGCCCCAGGGTCTCGCCAAGTAAGACCCCTAAGCGTACGCGCCTATAACGTCAGCCTGCAGCATGAGTCTGAGGGTCTGCACGCGAGAGGCACACGAGGGGGGAAGCCCTGCGACGATGTAGCGTCCTCCAGGTGTAGGTGTTCTACTGATCCATGCATGTCCAAGTACTTCTAACACGGTTTGGTCCCAAATGGGTTCCTAGATAGGTAACTTGGGCCCCCAAATTACTAACCATTTAGGTACTTGGACCCTTAGGGATGACACTACTCCGATACGTACGATCAAAACAATCTACGGGGATCCCCACCACCCAAAGCAAGGACAAACCAGCAATACTATGTCATCTCTGTTCGAACCTGCAGCTTCCTGCATGTCCCAAAGTCTGCTTGGCCGTCATACTTCCGGTAATTGTGGTATGAAGAATCATTCGGGCTGTTTTAATTGCCAGACAATGTAGCTTTTGCCAGAGCGGGCCCCATACAAACATGATATAGACGCCTCCCCAAACCTGGCTTGACATCAATGGGGCTAGCGGGCGTTAAGGCACCACCTTCAGAGTTGTTGCGCGGGAGCGTGGGGTAAAGGTAACTGGGTGTCGAGTGCTCCGGGGCAAGGGGCGCTTTGGGATTCAGCGCTTGCGGCTGCCATCGAGGCTGCGAATCCCACACCCTAAACCTCTAAACCCGCATAAACTAACATCGGCCTGAATCTTCATGTCCCTCAGGCTAGTGGATTGGTGCAAATCTCCGAGCGCCAAGGCCACATGATTACATGTC
The DNA here is from genome assembly GCA_905231905.1 of Symbiodinium pilosum. Lineage (NCBI taxonomy): Eukaryota > Dinophyceae > Suessiales > Symbiodiniaceae > Symbiodinium > Symbiodinium pilosum. Next base: position 6,609 of record CAJNIZ010039802.1, on the reverse strand, counting down.
TTTCGGCGCATGGTCTCTAGACATATACACATAACTACTGCCAACCAAAAACATGATGATTCCCATTGAAGGTTTCTGCATGCAGGTTCCAAGAGATTAGCAGTATTGGTTGTACCGTCTCTGTCGTGTCTTCACTGACATGTGGTCCATCTTGAGCTGTTCAGCCCTACATCCCTCTGAGCCCTTTGGCTCGAGACCCTGAGTCTTACAGCCCTCAAAACCTGAAGTCTTGACGCTGCGCACAGGCCAAAACCTGAAGCCTCAACCCGCCTAAACCCAGATTGCTGACAAAGAAGCCTTAGCAAAAAGGCTGCAATAACCTTGAGCAGTTGTACAAAAAGGGGGCAGAACTTTGAGGGTTTTTCCGTGCCCAGACGTTAACGCTGATACCTAAACCTCAATCCCTATGCCAAATCCTAACTGTGTCAACCCATGGCCGAAGCAGAGCTACACGCCAAATCCTCGAAACCAAGATCACATAAACCGCTTAACAGAACCCGTGCATGATGCCGAAGAGTGACCCTGTAATTCGTTGAAATTTCTCCATGCCCCGAGGACCCCTAAAGGTGTCCCACCTCTGGGACATCCTCAAAACTACAGGCGCTGAACTCGTCAAGCATATTGGGGGGGGGAGGGGGGGGGCAGTATGAGCCAAATTATGGACACCATGAATGTAATGCTACATACGGAAGTAAGGTCAACGGCCGATCAAGGGTCTTTGCAAGGAGCAGTCCATCAAATGCACCTAAACTAGAAACTCTGAACCGTAACCCCTGAACACCAAACCCCGAACCCTAAACCATCAAGCCATGAGCAACAGATCTTAAGGCCTAAACACCGGACCGCAGCACCACACGCTAAGCCCTAGACTCGAAGCACCCAAGACGAAGTCCTAAAGCTTCAACCCCGAAGCCCAGGCTTGCATCCTAAATCCCAAAACCACCATTCCAAAAAATCCTCAGCCGCCGGGGTGGCCACGCGGTACTCTGCCAGGATTGATTCCTCATTCAATCGAAAGTTGAAAGCTTCCGGGTAAGCTTTCTAGAGTTCACAGGGGTCAGGATGGATGCAGAACGCCAGGCTAAGGGCTGAGGCGACTTAAGTTTCAGGGCTTATAGCCTCTAGCCAAGATCAAGGGCCATATAGGCTTAGCTTAAACGCTATAAGCCGCTATAAACTCTTTTAAACCTTCAACGCAGCCAGGACTTGTGCCGAAACAGCCACCTCGGAGAAATGTTCCTGGATTCCAATGCATGCCAGAATCTTCTCGGTGCATACTTCGGCCCCAAACTATTTATACATCAACCCTTTGGATGCCCTGACTAAATGCCTGGGGGAAGGGCCTTCAATTTGTACCAGAGCGACTTGGTCGCTCTTCTCACCTGAACTTAAACGTAGCAAGATCCTTTGTTGCTACAGAAGGAAGACCAGAACAGTAGATCCCAAACGCTGATCCCGAATATCGGCAAACATACTCCTGTTCTACTCCTTCTGTCCTTCCTAAACTGCCCGTGCGTACCCCCACTCCCACTCATACTCGACCTCCTCCTCCTGCTGCTGCAACGGCTACGGCTGCCGCTGCCGCCGCCGCCGCCGCCATTGGCACCACTGCCATGACTGCCAAACCCTAACCAACATAATAGAAACTACGAGTTCCGCCGCCACAATCACCATCGCCACGTATGCCCCTCAACTGCGAATGAGGCACCAAACAGCGATCAGGGTCGACCATCACCAGGTCTACGCCGTCCGCCCTCAGAAGCTCCTTGCGGGCTCAAGTTTGCGAGTTTCTTTGCCGCTTAGGCAATGTTAGCCTGCAGGGTCAATTCGGGTTTAGGGCTACGCCCCTCGCTTAATTGAACATTGCAAGCCTCCATGCCCCTCCTATGTTTTGAAAAAAAACCACCCGGACGTCGCTAGGATTGGACCATCCTGTTCTACATCCCCTTGTCCCTCAAACCTCTGCCCCCGCGAGCCTAAGAACTCGAAACCCTGAAGCTCAAAAGCCAAATATCTGTAAATCATAAATCCCTAGAGCCATATAAAGCCCAATCCCAAAGCTCTGAGCCGGCCTCTGCTATGCTGATGGCGCAGCTCGGATCCATCTCCACGGCAACAAGCGGCCTGGGGACCTGGACATGCTCGAGTGGAGCTTGGGGTTTAAGCTTTACGCGGGTTTAGCTGGGTTTAGGGCTTCGGGGTGGGGGTTTGGAGCTTTAACGTCGGAAGCGCCAACAAGTCCAGCAAACCTAACTCAGAAACCGCAGATCCCCGCCCCACAAGCCAAAACTGGAAAATACAGCAAAGCCCAGCAAAGTAGAGTTCAAACCCAAAACCATGAAACCAGACACAGACTCCAAAGCGTAGTCCAGGAAGAAAAAGGATCCTGTTAGCATAGCTATAAGGATCCTTCATGCACGTAGCTCTAGAAGACACCCATGCCCGAAAGCGCATAGAACATTCCTCACCTTGATCCAGAACACCTACGCCTAGCCCCAGACCGCCATTGATGCCACGGACTCAAGCACCCTCATGAAATCATCTCTTGTAAAAATGTAACTAGCTCCCTGCCCCACACAAGTGCCCGAGCTTTCGGGGGCGATCTTTTGTATTTCGAGGCTCTGGGTGCGGTTTCACAGGCAGGTTTGCGTGGAATCCAAGCGAACTAATATACTCCTTGCATGTTTCCCGGCAACGGCACGCTAATTAGTTTGTTCAGTAGCTGTACAGCCTAAACAAAAACCGGAATCCACAGAACTTTACCTCTCCAAAATCAGCGCGGCGCCCTGTACCCGAACGCATGTTACGCTCGAGCAGACTTTAGCAACCCATAGAAAAGGTCTAAATTCAGACTCTTAGGTCTGGTTTCCCAGAAGGCCCGGAACATATACACCTGCCAACATTCCTTAGGCACACATTGGCACACATGTACCCCGTACCGCACCATGCAATTATCCTAGTATTGGTTCTGAAACAGGACCCCTATACCACTGCATATGATCCCCATGTATCCCTGACATGCCTGATGGTTCCTGAACACACGTACATCATAAAACCTCAGGAAGAGGACCTACGCCATACGCACCCTGCTTCCGCAGAAGTGCGGTAGTTCGAGGCACTGGGATCGGCTCGTCATCCCCAGCAACTTCCTGGGTTGAGAAGAATTCCAGATTTCTAAGGTTCAGGCTGCCAGGTTTCTAAGGTGTTCTGGGTTTGAAGGGTTAAGACTTCCAGTTTTCCAGGGCTTGCAAGGTCTTTGTAGACTTCAAGATTTGACGTTTCGGATTTCAGGGACCAACTCGAGGCTTAGGACTGCGGGGCTTCACCTTTTCAGTGCTTGCCATAAAGCCCGAATGACTAGACTGGAGCTTTCAAATGCTTTACATACTATGTGGCATTGGCGGAATGAACCGAAGAAGTATTGAAACACCTACATTCGGCCCCGTGCAGTACAGAAACCCTAAACTAGAGCGGGGTTTAAGCTGCAATTGCATAGACTAAGGTTAGGATCCAGGCTTCTACATCACGCGGGTGGCTCCAGGTTTCAGATGAGGTGCCGGTGGCGGCAACGGCGAGCTCCGCCACTCGAGATATTCCTTTGCCGAGGAATGGGGACTTGGGGGCTTGGCGTTGGGGTTGCGGGTTTAGGGCGCAGACTGAGGCTTTACGGTCTCTCTGACGTATCGTGTTCTTCCAGGGCAACGGGGTTACCATAAATGTCTCTATTATCTAAATTCATGAAATGCCAACTCAAGGATTTTGCAGGGTCTTCTGGGCCTGCTATGCTTTTTGGCAAGGGATTGTGCAAGCCTCTTCGTCCAGAAGACGAACCACGTTGGACGCCGTGGGGGTGTCTTCACTCTGAACGCTCAAGCGGAAGCACCACATCTCCTCATCCACTAACTTGCTCAACCATGGGTCCCAGCCCTTGCCCAGGTTGCATATAAATAATAGGATGCACTAAGCCCGGTTCCAGAGTGATGTACTGGAAGGTAGTTGGACCCTTGGGCTACCACACACACTTTACGGTTGGGGTTGAGAATTCGAGGTTTAGGTCTATAAGAGTTTGGGACTTAAGCCCAACCCCCGCTCTCTGCAGCTGGGCAGCATCGTCGCGCGTTCGCTCGCCTCAAATAGATGACGCATAACTCGGTCTTCGGCATGAATTGCAGGGAGCCCGCCTAAAGAGCCCCAAGATGATAAGTATCATCTGCAACACTTGGTGCCATGTAAGGAGGGTTTGTGGTTTTGGCGAATACCCGCAAGCATCTCGTGGAGTCCACTTTGAAAAGGGCAGCGGGCTGTTTAGGACCACTGTCGGGGTTCCGTGCTCGCTTGAGGGAATGTACACCCCTTAACACTACACCGCATCACTGAACCTGAGCCAAAAAAACCCAAGCCCTGTCATTTCTGAAGCCACTTTTGGGCGTGCTGTCCGTGACACCCGCCTGGAATCTACACCCTAAACCCCGGACCTTAACACTCAAGCAAACCTCCCCTACTTCAGACTTCCCAAAAGTCAGAAGTCCCCGCTTGAGAGTCCCTATCAACAGGAGCAAAGTATTCAAGGGGACCCGAAAAGCCCCAGTGGCTAACTCGCCGCACCAGGGAACCAAAGGCCTCTGCCTCGGCGCGGCTGGAAACCTGAAGTGGAGGATGTCATGTTTGAGGGCTTCGACTTTATTTTAACACCAACGCTTTTCCGCACTGGCATGTGACCTGAACCGCCACTTCTGGAGCTGTTGGTTTCGGCAGTTTCATCGTCACATGCAAATCGACACTTCCAATAGCTGATACAATCTGAAGTTGCTCAGTTGCTCAACCTGAATTTCAGCCGCTGTCTGTACAGGGCATAGCGTCCCACATCCTAAGCCGGGTTGGGTATCTCCATTCTCACCCTGGATACCTCCACTCCCGCCCGTATCAGATCATCATACCCCCCCCCCCCAATGGTTCGGCCTTAAGTGCCTATAGCCCGCTTCAAACGGCGGTAGTCTGTACAGGGCCAGTGTTGGCTTTAGTTTGTAGAGGAGGGCCAGTATTGGGTTTGGTTGACAGAGGGGTGAAGTAACAGGTTGAGCCTTCGGGGTTCAAACTGTGCTGGCTGGAGCGGTTCAAGGTTCAGAATTTGGGGTTTAGGGTTCGGGAGTTGGATAGGAGTACGGGGATTCCAGTTGAGTGCCTAAGGGCTAGGGCTCGAGGAACTCCGTCTGAATTAGCAGTCAAGATTAAAGTTAGGACGCAAAAGCTTGGCATGTTCAAAGTAGACAGGAAGTTGCAAGGATGATGTAAAGCCGTGACAATAATTTTCGTGAGCCTGAGCTAGCCCTTATGATTCCATGACAACCTGAAAAACTAATATGCTCACCTACCATAGGGGACTGTCTGTAGATTGTTGGGCTTGTTTTATCTTCCAACAATATCCGAATGTTCTCAGTAAGCCGAGGGTCCCTCCAACCAGACCCTCGATCCCCATCTCGTCAACCAAAAAGCACAGACACTGCACGTTCCCGCAACTTCGAATCCCTACAGCATCCCCGTATGCCCCCCCCCCTGCCAGCATGAAACCCCGAAACTGCCCTGATAAGCTCCATGTAAGGTTGAGGGGAGCGAAACCCTAAGACATTGCCCGCCTGTGGTAGCAGGAGGCCTCGCACGTGCGACGCAAAGCAAAGAAGCGTCCGAGGGTGAGAGGCGGGGTTTGCGGCTTAGGGCTTACTGCGTAAGATCTGAGGCTCAAGCTCTAGGGTGTGGGAACCATGGTCTTGGTGAGCTGGGACGGTTTACTTGCCGTTTGCGACCGTGAACGGAGAAAACTCTTGCACTCATGTCAGAATGATCACCGAAATACTGCAACGCTAGCACGCCCTCCGTCCGCAGTAGTGGGCAAAAACACGTATTCGCGGAAGCGTCTGGACCCTTATAACCAGCCCAGAATCTTGATCAACTCTCTCCCCCTCACATCTTCCAAGCGTTTGGTGCGTTGGTTGGCTTGGGCTCGAATTGCGCGGCGAGGAGGCATCATGAAGCAAAAGAGGACAATGACGACAGGACCGTGTTTGGGACTGTCATTGGATTTTCACTTGCCTTCTACACTCCAAAAAGCTTTTCCCTAACGGCTGTGCAAAACTAATCTTAAGGTGCCTGCCTCTCTCAAAGGCACCATCGCGAAAGTTGCCTTTGTGATCCACCCCGCAATCGCCTAATACTGACATCCCATCATGTCTGTGTGAAGCGCGCGCATATGTCTGTGGATTGAAGACCCCTTGTGTCGCGGAGCAATCCCCACCCTGTGTTGCTTACCCCTTTGTTTTACGATTTTTTCATGCTGTAATATTCTATGGGGAATTTCTGCGAGCATTGCGGCTGGAACCATTAGTATGCATATACTACTACCACTACTACTATTATCCATAATCATCACCTACAACCGCCGCAGCAGCAGCAGCAGCAGCAGCAGCAGCAGCAGCAGCAGCAGGAGCAGCAGCAACACCACCACCACCACCACCACCACCACCATCACCATCACCACCACCACCACCACCATCACCACCACCATCATCACCACCACAATCAGCGCCACCAGCGCCAGCAGCATCAGCCGCGAGA
>CAJNIZ010039791.1:50559-60789 GCA_905231905.1 Symbiodinium pilosum | reverse complement strand
TTCGGGTTTGGGGTTTAGGGTTGGAGCACTTTAGACCACCATTATACAATACAAGGAATCTAGGACCATAATATTGGTAATTCTTTAGGGCCTACACAACAATTATTGAATCTGCCCTTGTTGTTTAACTGTGAACTTATAACAAGCAAAGAGTACAAGATATAACAAGCCATTGTCGGGACAGTCTCTACCTAAACCCCAAAAGTATGTAAAATAATAGCCCTAAACCCATAATAATAGCCATAAAGGCCATTATTTTACATGCTTTTGGGGTCCAGGTAGGTTTAAGGCTTATAGCCGTGGAGGCTTCAGGGATGCACCGGCTGAGGCTCTGAGGGGGTTCAGGGTCTAGTGTGCTTCTGAAGGTGCACAGGAAAACCCTCAAACACCATCAGTGTGCCTTGCTGTGGTAAGATTTTTGCAGAGCTACCCCTTGATACAGCAGCCCTGGGAAGTACCTTAAACCCAACATAAACTCTAGTAATTAGTGCAGCTTGTTCAAGATCCGGTCTGCAAAGTGATTAAGTTGTCTGGCTTGTATTGCCAAAGGCAAGTGTCCATGCAAATGTAAAAAGCTGGCTGCAAGAAGTTTGCAACCCCATAATACTTAGTGGTGATTAGTAGGGAAGACAGGAATACAATCCCTGTATAATCTATATACATTAGATTCCCTTATTCTCTTTAAAGTACCTCCCTGTAAGAATAGCCCTAGAATCCCCAAACCCAAGAATTAAGCCGTCAATTTTCACCGCCATCCAGCCCACCTTAGGGCTCTAAACACCATAAACCCTAAACTAAACCCTAGACCCTAAACCCTAAACCCTAGACCCTAAACCCTAAACCCTAAACCCTAGACCCTTTTGAGGCACGGACTGGATGACTGCCGGCACAAACCCTAAACCCCATAAACCTGAAACTAAACCCTTAACCCCTTGACCCCGAGTTCTGAGTCGCCAACCAAAGATTCCCCTCATCTTCTTCAGCTGGCTGTTCATCTGGCGGGTGTTCGACTTGGGTTTAAAGGGTTTAGGGAAAGGGATACGACAGTGGTTTTAGGAGGTCGTATAAAGTCTATAGGGCTTTCAGGGTTAAGAGATGAGCGTCTGAGATGCGTTAAGCCGCTTAAAGGTGCAATATGGGATCATGCGGAGGCAATGGAAAGAGATTACTTCCCCAGACTATTCTAGGGTTGTGACCATGGGCCCCCAGCATGGGCCCTTAACCCTGAAATCTTTATATACCTGCTTTTATACCCCCAGAATCCCCTAAAAGGCCTCATGGCCCATATTAGGGGCCCATACCTCTAACCGTAGAACTATCATGCAAACCCATGAAGCCCCCCTATGAAAGAGAACAGTAGTCTTCACAGGCGACCACTTTTTACTTCGACGTTGCCACCACGCTTGTTGTAACTATTGCTTTCAGTATCCTTGAGCTCCCTAGCTGGAAGCCCGCACGCTGTACCGTCCATACCCAAAACCCCCGAAGGCCCATTCTTTGCCTTCGCTACCCTTCCTACAAAGCGCAGCGCCGCCTGGTTGGCCTGTTGTAGTGACCGTGGTGCTGTCAGACGCTGCAGTGGCTGACGTGGTATCCCCTTGTCGGCTGGCTTGGTTAGGGTGGAGGGTTTAGGGCTTATGATTGAATTTGGGATTGCAAGGTCTAGGTGCAAAGCAATTCTGTATGAGCCTGGGACAGTGACTGGGTTGTTTTGTATCATAATACCCCAGACCGTAAAGCCTAAACCTACCAGGTTTGCTGTGAATCTCCTGCAGCATGCCCCTGACAAAGCCAACTCAAGGTTCCTAAGCCAAGCCCTTAACGATCCGTACTACTACAACTACGACAAAGAAGCCTAGAGTGAGTGGGACTTCCATATCGCAGTATGGATTCGGGTTTAGGGCTTAGGGTCACAAATTTTGGGAGGGGGTTCCCAAAATTGGGGAGCACCTTTTTGGGGTCCTATAATAAGGATCATAGTATGGAGGTGGCTATATTCGGCTCCCCCTGTTTTTGTTGGGGTGGCCCTAAACCCTAAATCATCCTAAACTGTGTTTTTTTTGTTTTGTTTTGTTTTTTGGGTGGGAGGTTACCATTACAAGTAACGCCATTAGCCTCTTTCACCCCCTCGAGTCCCCTCAGTCCTCAGGGGCGCGCCGCTTTTGGGAGACTACTCTCTAGTCTCAATTCGAACTAAATTTTGCTATAGTATAACCCTAAGGAGGCATCAACAATAACAACTTTCAGTTTTAGTTGTAGTATAACCCTGAAGAAGTATCAAATTAATCTTATCATGGGTGAAAGGGGGCTACAGTGCTGTGTTGCATGCCGACGAAGGAGCCATGAATGAGTCAAACGGTGAGTAATTGTCGATTTCATCGCATGGCCAGGCTAAACACGTTGTCAAGTCCTGAATGTTGCATGTGCATGGCCTTGCCTCATCAAACTATGTGAAGCCGAACAGTCGCTACCCCTGCACCCCTGCAGCGGCTCCCCCCTCTCCTTGCAATATTCCATCTCTGCATTCACACAACTCGATGCTGCCCTTTATACTAAACCCTAAACCGCGTACCTGCTTTTGTGCTGACCGTTGTCGTGCTTCCGCTCGTCGGTGAAAACTTGACTGCGGTGCTCTCCTGATATTGAGGTTTGTCAAAACAGGGCCATAGGGGACGCGTACTAGAGGGGCCTAAATAACTACCGATATCAATTGAGGTCCGTTTGAGGTAGCATAGACCATAATCATATAAGGAATATGGATCCATAATATTGGTAATTATGTAGGCCGGATTGCACGTGTCCCTGTTGGTGAGCATTACAAGGTTCAGTCAAGAAACCGCTATATGGCAGAGTCTCAAAATTCCGGGGCCTTCGGGTGGGGCGGCTATAGCCAGCGTCCAGCAGATTCTTTGTTGGTCGGCCCTCTGCTGGAAAGGTCCAATATCACAGAACCACAATGAGATCTGAAAACCGACTATACAAGAAGAGCGCAGAATCACCTAATGCAACAGTAGCATATACCATACAAACATGAATACCATGCCCATGCACAACACGAAGCAACATGCACCCTTCAATACAATATGCAAAGCTACTGTACTGCACAAGTGCGGCATCACCGAACGCAAGCAGCAGCGGCGATGATAGAGAGATGAAAGCCATACCCATATACAACACCAACCACAGTTGACCTGCAACACAGCTAACCCCATTGTACGCCCATAAAATCTCTCTATAAGCCTAGGGCTCCAAACAGCCCTAAACCCTGAACCCTAAACCCTCAACCCCTAAACCCTGTTCGGGTGGATGCCTTCAAGTTCTTCTGGAAACTCTCCCAGGCCTCGCAGCAGACATGTCCAACACATTTGCCTAACATAGGGTTGAGGTGTTAGGGCTTAGGGTTTCCCGAAATAGGGGTAGCTTTAAAGGGGTATATAGGGGTTATGTGGGATGTATAGGTTTAGGAAACAGGTTTTAGGGCCTAGGATTTCCCAAATAGTGGTACCTTTGTCAGGGTCCCCATACCTAGGACTCTACTTCTTTGGGGGTCTATACTGGGCTCTCCCTGTTCTGGAGAAGAAAACATCTGAAAGAGGTTAGGTTCCTTCTTACCGCTCGTGGTAAGGATCATGGGATTGCGGGTGAAACAGCCCCGCTTGTTTGCGCTCAGAAAAATCTCCCCTAAACCCGAAACCCTGCACACCGCCTGGGCCCCTAAAATTCCTGTGTTTTGAGAAAGTCCCTTGCTCAAGCAAAAGCCACGCTATGCTTAAGGCACGTGGGCAAAAGGTCTTTTTCCATGGCGCACAAGCCTCCAAGTCAAACTGCGATAAAGTTAGGACCCTGCAGTAGTCATACGATAGTTATAGGGTCCTTACTATAAGGGTGACTATAGCCGCTTTATTATTGAAGATATCCCAATAAGTCGAACTTCAATTTCTAAAACCATTTTCCCGCAAGTAGCATCGCAGCCTCTACCAATGGGTGCCTCCGGTACGGAAAGTGCGCTTCTGCTTTATAGTTATACCTATCCCTAGACTCTCAGCCCAAACAACCCTAAGCTCTAAATCCCAGGGGACCCAATACCCCTTGATCAAGGAATAGGGTTGAGACTCAGAATAAACCCTAAACCCTACACCCTAAACCCTAAACCCTAATAGGAAACTGGGGCTAAGTCGGTGCTGGGCTGAAACCAAACATCCTGCATGGCCCAAAGCGTTCAGAGCTGAGAGGCTCGAACACGAATCATATTAAGGAGGCTAATCTGTTTATGCGACACCCTAAACCCCTGAGCCTGAAACCAAGGTGTATTGCGCTCTCCGGGAGGGTAGATAATTAGTTGACACCAGGCGCATTTAGGTTGCCAAAGCAGGAGGGTCCCCAAACCCGTCATGCGGGAGTTCTAGTATCAACCCCATGAGTCCCTGCACCGTTCCAGTTTGCGTTCCTCCTTTCCGTCTGATTCTCCATTATTCGAACCATTTAAGCCCCTGGCCCTCAACCCTTAAACCCTAAACCCTATAAACCCAAGAAGCCCTTAAACCCTAACCCCAAGAAAAGCATGTATCGCCTGCAGCGGAGCTTTGGGCGGGTGGATCCGCCACATCCAGTAGACCTGTCCGAGAAGAGCCGTAAATTTGGGGTTTAGGGTTTAGGGTCCCTTTTGCTCGGGCAGGTTTCGGGGGGCCCTATACGAAGCTTTCCTTTTTGCGTTGGGTTTTGGGACTAGTAATGAAACAGCATAATGTTGTTCAAAGCGGCTCCTGCTCCTCTACTTAGAGAGCCCCCCCCTCCCCCCAATATTAAGGGCGACCCGAATATAATGAAATCCTCAGTCAGGCGTGCGAAGCGCACGTCAGACAGCAGCAGGTGTACCTGACGTCATGAGTCCGACACATACCACAAATAGGATTTAGGGCCCATTTTCCAGTCTCCAAGCCCCTGAAACCCCAAAACCTCAACCCTAAGGAATGGGGGCTCTTGGTTAGAGGGACCTTTGCCAAGGTTTATGTGGGGATTCATTCCTGCCGTCGGTTCTTATATGCAACTGGCAGATCTACATGTAACCTACCAAGTTCTAGTATGAACCAAAGCTGAGGTGCTGCAGAGATGCATGATGCCTCACGCACTGGACTTACATTAGCTTGTTTGGGGGAGGGGGGGAGGGGGGGGGTAAGGTATCGTAAAAGGTGCATGAGCTTCAGCGAGCACAGGCGGTCGTGAGATCCTTATGCATGTGATGGAGACAGCCCATAACTCCAAACCCTAAACCCTAAATCCTAAAGCCTAAATCCTAAACCCTAAAGACTAAATCAATCCTAAACCCTAGGTACACACCTTGGGCCGTTGGTTGTTGCGGGAACTGCGAGTTGGAAATCTTGCTCCAGTTGGCATTGTTTCCCCAAAAAGTTGTCCCAAGTTGCAACAACTGCAACAAAGCCAAGGGGTAAATCTCCTGTGTTTCCTAGATCCCCCAGGACCTATAACAAAAACTTGTCTCCTGTTTTCAAAGTAGCCATTAAGGTTTTACTATATGAAAAAGAAGTTTTGAGAGGACTTCAGTCTCAAGCGCATATATTGAGATTAAGTCTCTCACGCGCCCTTCTGCTCAAAGCTGGCTTTGTCCTGCCAGACCCTAGAGCTTCAAGAAATCATAGGGCCCAACATAGAACGGGGGTTATATAGAGATGTTTAACGGGTTTAGGGTTGAGGGTTTAGGGTTCAGGGCCTCAACAACGGGAATGTGTAACACTTGCAAACTAGGTAGGCAGGACTTCTTACAAAACACAGGTGCGATCTATTACCGTAATGGAAAGCAACCACAGAACATCATCTGATTACAACTTGGGTGTTCCATTTACTTGCAGCCGCTGACCTCGACAAAGCGCTAGATAATCCCAGTTCCCATTTGATTTTCCGGTTCCTTGTCCATGTGAACCTCTCCTGTTGGGGCTTGTCCCTACCCTAGCTTGCAGCGGTCGTGGGTATGGCCCGAGCTTGTAGGGCTTGGTTCTTCTGCTTATCCATGAAACCGCCAAGTTTCTAGGCTGGGCATTATAGCTAACATAATTAATTATGAGTGACTAAGGACCCGTGTCATAAAAAAAACAAATAAAAACAAGTATGAGGACCTGCATTATGCGGAAGTTAGGCCAATGCCCGAATAGGCTTTCCTGAAGGGAGGCCCTCATAGTCTCCTTAGAAACAGATGTACCTCTGGGGGTGCTTTGGGGGACCACCTATTTTTGAGAAATCTTACGTGAACACTAAGTAATGAATCCTACATCAGTGTACACCTCAAAATCGAAACCCTATACTCGCTAAACATTACGAACCCAATAATCCTTGAACCCTATGAACCCTAAACCCTAAACGCCAAACTCCATAGCGCCTAAACTCTGAACCCTTTTTTGCATCCCCACGCTGAGCCCTAAGCCCTTAATCTTAAACCCTAAGCCCTAAGCGAAACCCTAAACCGTTCTTGTTTGGCCCTTCATCCTTGCCTCATCTTTGAACTGGTCCTGCAGGAGATTTGAAAGTTCACAGGTTGCTACCCTTGGTTATCCAGTCCATGACTAACAGCAATCTCTGAAAGGATCCTAAGTACCAATAAAGGGAACACTAGCCTAAAACATATTAGAAATTCCTAGTATAGAAGTGCTACCTTATAGATACTTAGGATCCTGTGGGTCTGCGGTCGAACACTAAGGTCCTGGTATGCCATGCGTGACGTGAACCTCCACATACTGCGAATAATGTTTTTGCATCCAGCATGCTTCGACTCTCTTAAGCAACCAGCGCTTTCAGAGAGCAAGTGCGCAACACGACAAAGTGAAAGTAGACCCTGGCCCTGCAACCCCTGAACGCACAAACCCTCCAGCAAAGCTTAACGGCTACAGTCACTCGGACATGTAGCGTCACAGGGCTTTGCCACTCCAGGGCCAAAGAACAGCAACAACAGTTTGAACAAACACAACCAGCGCTCATAGCACCAACAGCAACAGCCGGACTAGGAGCGGGTTTAGGGTTTAGGGACAACACGACGACAAACAATCGCAGGGCTACTGACAAACCCCTCAGGATCCAAATGCCCCCTGTATAGATGTTACGGTCCTGTGTAAGTATTATTCGTATACTTGGATCCTTGGGGATCACGGTACAAGGTATCTAGGAGCATAATTTTTGGTAGTTCTTGAGAGCCCAATCTAGGCATTCTCCGCTGGGATCTATAGGGAACCCTAAACCCTAAACCCTGAGCCCTAAACCCTAAACCCTAAACCCTAAATCCGAAACCCTAAACCCTAAACCCTGTACCCAACCCAGCAATGCCAGCGGGCCAGCTCGTCTGGGCTGACTTCACCATGCCAGCTAGGAAAAGCCTTCCATAAAGATGCATAACCCAAGGATCCTAAGTCTCTATGAGGGTTTAGGGTTTCTAGACTAGGAATGATAAATATGGCTTAAGCTAGTATTCCCCAAAGGATCCTAAGTCTCTATGAGGTACAATGTAGGGTTTCTAGACTGGGAATTAGTAGTAATATGGCTTAGGCGAGTATCCCCTGTATGGGTGCTTAGGATCCTTTGGGCAAAGCAGAAATCAACGACGCGGTGCACCCGTCTTCGCTCGGGTCTCCGTAAGTTGATGCTTGAAACGGAAACCTTAAATCGTACACGCTAAACCCCAGACCCTAAACTTACAATTGACTGAGAGCAGGCTGAGAATGGGGATTTAGTCGAGGTTAGGGTAGTTCGGGGGTGCTTGTCGAAGGCTTGCTTATTAGGAAGGGTAAGGTGGAAAGCCTGCCGAATTCGCTTTGTCATATAGCTCTGAAAAAATAAACAGCCAACATACTACCTGAGGACTCCTACGTAGTTCCTTTTTGGCATGGTTTAGGGTTTGGGGTTTAGTTACGCATGATTTTGTGGTCAGGGATTAGAACATACTAGCCAAAAAGGAACCACATAGCAGGGGTCTGGGTAGAAAGAACGGGCTAACAGCCTTGAGAAACCTGATCTGAGGCAGAACAACATGCCGTGTTGGGGATAATGGAAAAGAAAATGGAAACTACTACATAATATATTGGGGTTGTATGGGGATAATGAAAAACAAAATGGAAACTACATGCCGTGGCGTCCTTGTCTTGGACGGTGCCGCCCTCCTCCTGCCCAGCGAGGAGCGCAAAGCCAAGTCCAAATGGATGGCCAAAACCCTAAGCTGTAAACTTGACTTGGGTAGTTTGGGAATGAGCTCGCAACCCTCCCATGCGCACAGGCTCATGATCACTTGCAGCAAGCCCCACATGGATTTCCTGAGACGCCTCGGCTAGAGCCCAAAGCGCCTAGAGGTTTAGGTTGGGCGCTGACCCCACCATGAAACAGTCTATATACTAGTATGTTTAAAATATATGGGGAAGATTGTCCAACTTTCATGGAGTGGGGGCAGTACCGGCGACCGAGGATTTAGGGATGTAACCTTGAAAGACAAGGCAAAGCCTCACTTACAAGTGAAACATGTCTATCACAACCACCTCCTCACGCCATTTTCCATTTAAGACCTAAGATTAGCATCAGTATTTTGTCGGGGACTCCATATCGTCAGTATCTTCACCAGGGACAGTGGAAAGTTATTCCTCTTCCCCTTATAATGAACATTCGCCCTTGTATGATATGGAATGACACTATCTTGGCTTTAGGGCTAGCAATAGATTTCTCCCATTACATTATACCGGCACAATTTTGTAATCATTGATTCTGACGATTTGAGGAAGCCATCATTGGGGCGACGAAGTTACCTGCCTCTCCTCAAGCCCCAAACCCTAAATAATGCAGTCCTAAAAGGTCCATGTAGCTACATAGTATATACTTAGGGCCCACAAGGGGGTCCCTTATAACTACTTTAAGTCCCAAGTCGACACTATAGCTACATGGACTCTTTGGGAGTAGTATTCATATTGTTTTTCCCTTTGCTTCTGTTCCATCCCTTACATCCTCTGAAGGAGTCTGAGGCCTGGATCCACTTCGTAGCGAAGTTGACCATCTGAGGTGGATCCTCATGATTTGCGTTAAATGGCCACACACAGATCTGGGGGGGGGGGGTCCCCTACGGACCCTGGACATGGTACACTTTTTCAGGGATTGATCAGCAGATTATGAGAAATTCTTTTAATCCATTGATACATTCAGTTTCAGAAGCGTCCATCTATCACCAGAGTGATCATCTCTTTTGCATTCTTCTACAGAGTACCTGACTCCTACCATCCAGCCGACTCAAGAGCTCTTCGGTAGCCGTAACAAGTACGTTGCACTGTAGCGTTCTGTAGTGTGCAGCGCATGCAGAGGCTGGAATAGGCCGCCATTCCAGAACCTCAGCAACTGGGGACCAGCCCTTGCGTATCAGCAGCTCTTAAGCACATGGGCGCATGGGCGGCCGCTTGCTGTGCATACTGCATTAGCCGGGTTGTGCCAGCCCAGGAGATAACGCGGGTAGAGAACAGAGGTTGCACAACATGACAGCGGCCGAGTGCACATGATTGACCGCTGTTCAGTATGTGTTGCGGTCTCCCAACATGGGATTACGCACAACTGCTCGAAATCGACCTTCCGACACGCTCACACGCCTGACATGCCAGAACACTTGTGCCAATGCTTAAGACACCCTATGTCTTGAAGGATCAGCAGCTACGGGACTACCGGACTACCAGGTCTTTTGGTATTCTTTGCACAAGCGGGGCCACCTGCTGAGCTGGAAATGCGGGCAAAACATGAGCCTCTTTCCCTTTGCCCGCTAAACTTACCACTAAACATACTGCTATCTGCCACCTAACCCAAAAGGTCCATGTAGCTAGATAGTATATACTTGGGTCCCAAAACCGTTCCCGTATAAGCTATAGTCTAAACTCCTGGTATCCCCCTTAGTACCCCCTATAATCCTCCCCTATACAATCCCCTGTATATTCCCCTTGAAGGAGTTTAGACTATAGCTCTAAACCCTAAATCTATTTTGGGGCCCAGGTATAGATTATGTGGCACCTTACAGGTCCTTGTGGGCCGTGGACATGACGCCCAGGAAGCCTGCCATCCCCAAATGGTTTATGGGTTGAGGGCTTTAGGGTTTATAGGGTGTCTTGATTTACGGCGGCTGGAGGTAACATGTAGAAATGGCGCCCCGACACACCCAGAAATGTGGGAGGGCGGCATTTCTTGCTGCGGCACATCTCTCGTGCCCAGCAA